>SNQN01000933.1:61152-95380 GCA_008642245.1 Bassia scoparia
ATGCATATCTTTTCATATATATGTCATATTGTTTAAAGTTATGTTTATTGAGTTTAGTTACACTTGTATAGATTAAGCCAATCTAAAAAATTAATTTTTTTAGTTCAAGTTCATTTTCTAGTTTCAAGTTATGGTAATTGGAGTTTTAGTGACACTTGTACAGTTTAAAAGTCAATGATAATATATTTTGTTCAAGTTCATTTTCTAGTTGATGTGTTGATTGGTTTCAGTAATTTCGTAGAAATTTAAATGTTCAATCTAATTTTTTATAGTTACAGTTTTTAGTTTCAAGTTTACACTGACATTAAATGCAATCTAATTTTTTTTAAAGTTACAATTTCTAAGTTATCACAGATTTTCTATAAACAAGTTAAAGATTGATTTATTTGCTTAAAATTCAATTTGTGACTGTTTGGTAGTAGTACTATTTATTTTTCTTAAAGATCATGTTTACAAACTTCAAAAAAGAAGTGTTTTATATTCTAAGTTACTGTTTTATTGCTAAGTTTACAACTTCTGTTGATTGTTATTGATGGTTTTGGTTTTGTATTTTTGATGTTGATCAACAAAAGCAGGATTGAAAAGTGTCTACTAAGAAAAACAACACGTCTTCTTAAACAAATTGTGGAGAAGATGGAGAGCGAGCATGAAATGAGCCAGGGACATGATCAAGAAGTATAAAACAATGACCAAGAAGTGAATGGGAGAATGAAGAGGATGAAGGCGAAGAGAAGGAGGAAGTAGAAAACGAAGAAAGGAGCGATGATGAACAAGTAGATAAGATTGTTAAAAGTAAAGCTTCCAAGGAAAGAAAAGGGACTTCCTGTGAAAAATGCTCCATGGAAAAGAAAAGGAAATGTTCCTACGAAAAAATGCTGCCATGGAAAAGAAAAGGGAAACTTCCTGTAAAATGCGTCCGATGAGAAGAAAAAGAAAGTTCCTGTGAAGCTGCTCCGATTGAGAAGAAAATAAACTCACCTGTGAAAAGTGCTTCCATTTGAGAAGGAAAACAAAGACGAAAAAGGGAAAAGCGTAGGCCCGATTCGAAGAAGTCCCAAGGGACATCAAGAAAGACTAGTTGTTAAAAGGAAGTGAAAGACACGATATTCATTGATGAATGATTTAGGTTGAAGAATTGACTCTGAAAGTTCAAGTGTAAGTTAAATTATTGCTTTAAGATAAAGTTACTGTTTTCTTCTACAATGAGTTAGATATTGTCCATCTAAGTTGTGTTTTGTTTTTGTTATTCTTAAGCTATTTTTTTGCGTTTTAGAATTTTATTTACTTAAACTTGGTTATAATATAATTCAATGAATTATTCATATTGTTCTTGTTGTCTTGTTTGTTAAAAAAAAAACATGTTCCACCCTTTAAATCATTTTTGTGTTTTTAAGTGATTGTTTATGCGAGAATAAAGTTACTGTTTTTTTGCTAAATATGTTCATATTATGTTTAGTGAATAATTTTCTTCTGTTGTATGTTGAAAACCTTTCCAAAACCGATGTGTAGGCCAAATTAAAAAAAAAAATAGTTGTTATTCCACTTGCTAAGTTTAAATCCAATCAGTGAATTCAATCACGATATTGGATTGGGGCTTGCTATCCTGATTGTCTAATGTCGGAAAGGGGTAGACAACCCCATTCTTCCTTTAGTGGTTGATAATTTTGATTCATGGAAGTTGGGTGACAAAGCATTCGTAATGGGAAGGATTAGTTTACCCTACACGATGTCTAACACATAGCAGCGGATAACTGTGAGCCAGAGCGCTAGGGGCTTACAGGTGTCTGAGATAAGATTTAACCAGCCCAGGATCTAACAAGTATCTACCGATGGTAAGTCAACCGTCAAGTGAAGATTACCAAAGTATACAAAGGAAGTAGAATAATACCTGCATACCCCATGGCCATGATAATCCCACCTTCACCCGACATCTAATTCCGTCTGGCATAGCGCAGTCCCATACAACAAACAAAGAAATCAGACAAGACGTGGAAGCAATAAATCCTAAGAACCGTTCCCAGTTCATAATTCGCAGAGCGATCCTAAAATCCCTTAGAGTATCAGCAGCAAGGGTAAACAGTAAAATTGGCAACGGGTATTAATGCTTCGAGGCCCCGGACATTTCTGTAAATGGTACACAAAAACTGTTGATCATCAACAAGCAAGAGTGATGCGAGCTCGTGGTACGGAGTTGGCCTCATAAACTTTAGCTCAATCAACAAATCCATCTAGTAGCAGCACCTAGGCCTCTCACACATCTCTTCCTCTTATCGTATCAAAGTGAAGCGCAAAGACAGGCCAAGCAGCCGAGAGGAGCTCCTCTGAACTAAGTGGATTCAGCAAGGGAGTCAAATTCACCGACGGGGCCCGGTTGAAAACAGCGCGAGTAGCATAGAGAGATAGTCAAAGGAGTGATTTTCAGTTTACACCCCAAACGGAAGTGAAAGTTTGGTAGGCTGTCCCGAACCACTCCAAGTGCAAGGAAACAAATAGAGAGATGAGGAGCCCGATAGTCGGGTTTTCATGTGCCTTTGATAGTCTCTAGTGACAATGGTGAGACCCAATTCAGTCCATAAGTCCATAAGAGTACCGGATCTTCGAGAGGTGTCTCGCATCTAGAAAAAGTTGGCGACACGTCCTGAGACCAGTGTCCTCAGCTCATAATTGTTCTTGAAGCAAAGCAAACCCAATAATGACCACATCCACACGAAAAGAAAGAAGAGAAAGGACGATGTTACAATCCTCTGAAAAGCGGCGAGACGATATATGATTCTCCTTCTAGCACTCGCATCCAACTGGATCCGGAGACAGTGATGGTCATTTCCATGCGCATTTTTCTCCGTACGGATACGTCAGTACGGCCCTCATCCTCCGTCTAGAATCTCCCTCCATGTAGTTCCGCCTAAGTCCTAACAAGAAAAATACAAACGATGTAGGAAAAAATGCAGGCCAGCAAAACTGGCTATAGACATAGGACTATATACCAGAAAAGCACCTAAGACAGTGTATATGTAGACCCATGCATGAAGACACGCTTCTAAGGTTGATAACACACAAGCATACAATACAGCCAAATTGACTTTGAATATAAGTTTGTACACGGTTATTGTTGTAGTGAGAAAAAACCCAAACATACATATGGAAGAAGCAAAGCAATAAATTTGAACGTTCGAAAGGCAGGTATCATTGACTCAGTGAAGTTGAGCTTTGGAATATGATGTTTCGAACGTTGTCCGATGTAGTGAAGCAAAGCACAAACGTGGCAAATGATCAAAAGCGCTACATTACACGAATGGTTTTTGAAACAATGTTTTAAAAAGCCATTCGTGTTATTGAAACAGCAAGCCGAAGATTCTTCGCTAAGAGAATTCGGAGGCTACTAACATTTAGTATTAAAGCCATCGAGCTTGAATGTTTATGCCTGTAACATTCGATAGTTGATTTTCATAACCAAGCTAAGCTAAGAGCAATACTATAACCAATGGTTGAGTTTCAAAGCAATGGACAAGCCTTGAAAGTTGATTATGAATTTCCAAGCTCACCAAAGCAATGGTTGCATTTCAATCATCAACCATCAAGATGCAAATAATCATCAAGTTAGGAGCTTTTGTTACAATGCAAAATTCCAAGTAGTTCATCAAGAATTCAACCAAAATTGGATAGAATTCGGCCAAAATAAGAGGGGGAAAATCACACTATATTTTCGAGCAACACCTTGCTCAATTCATCAAGGCTCCATCTCAAATTCAAGGCAAAACAAGCGAAAGCATAGACATACAACAAAGATTACATATCTCTCATCAATGCCAAACAATTGCAAGCACAAACATGAACAAATTCAAGCAAGTTGAGTCATGAAAATAAAACCCCTAAATCTMAAAAATGAGACAAAAAAATTCAAAATGGAAGGAGAATTGTACCTGAATTTAAGAGTATATCTTCAAAAGAATGGCTTCTAACTTCTTTGGGCTTGAATTTAATCAAGAATTAAGCAAGAATATGGCAAGCAAGAACTCGAAATGGCAGCAGCAATGGCGAAATGAAAACAAAAGGGTGCGGAGTTGGATAAATACGCCCCTAAAAGAAGCGTATATACGCTGAAAGCCTGCGTATATACGCAGGTAATGAGCGTATATACGCAGGTATTCAGCGTATATACGCTCCTTCTGAACCAACTTGCCATTTCACAGCTTGTCGCGCATTATTTCGATCATCCAACGGTCATTCAAACTCCGGGGAATATCAGGCAAACTTTCAAAAGCCTTCCGGAAGGGCAAGGTTCTAGGGTTCAACAACGAAGGAGCTTTTATCTATTATAAGAGAAGCTCACGGCGGCTCGTTGGATCTGGTCTACGATTTCTCCCGCTACAGAAATCCAGCACAAGCATCTTTCGGGTCTACGATTTCTCCCACTATAGAAATCCAGGAAAACCATCTTTCGGGTCTTGGAAATTGCTCCCGCTACAGAAGTCCCGTCAGCATCTCTCGGGTTATGGAATCTTCTCCCGCTCAAGAAGTTCCGCGCACTCTTCCGGGTTTTGAAGTTTGCTCCCGCAACAAAAATTCCAAGGCAAGCAAATCAGACCGSACGGGACACGGCTACAGGTAAAACTAACCTTTGTTTTGCAGGTACCGGCGAAAAAGGGTGACTCAGGATTGCAGAACGTCTTGAGTTGCTCTCCGTCCCGAATCGAATACTTTGACTTTCGTCTTACGAGACTATCGTCTCTCCAGACTCAGTCAAAGTGGGGGCTTCTGTAGACACCTAAAAGTCAAAGTATTCGATTCGGGACGGAGAGCAGAGCAACCTAAAAGTCAAAGGGTTACCAATAAAGATTTTTCCATTAGTGATTATACAAGAGACAATCATCATAGTCAAGGGCAGAGCAAAATTCGAAAGAAAAGCACGCACAAAGTGAAAGTGAAAGATGGAATCAAAGGACTCCCAGTTGAGCCAAAGAAGAGATAAGCAGGCATAAGTAGATCAAGCAAGTAGTATCGTAACATTAAGTGAAGTAATATTCGTGGACGGATGTAACAGAAAGGAGATAAGCAGGCAAAAGTAGATCAAGCAACTAGCATCCGAATGTGAAGTTCCCCAAGATGTGAAGTCTCATTTGAATGTGACGTTCGTGAAGAACCACTTGAACGTGAAGTTCGTGAAGAACTATTTGAATGTAAAGTTCGTTGAAGAACTATTTGAACATGAAGTTCGTGAAGAACCATCTGAACGTAAAGTTCGTGAAGAATTATTTGAACGTGAAYTTTGTGAAGAGCTATTTGAACGTGAAGTTCATGAAATTTCACTTGAACGTGACGTTAGTGAAATCATTCAATCAGATGCAAGAGCGCCAGGTTCTCAAGCGAAGAAGAAGATGCAAGTATGAGCCAAATGAAAGCACAATCTATTAAGCAAATGCGCCAAACTATCAAAGAAGAAATGAAGATGTAGTAAATAGCAAGACAGATTCTAAAACAAAGATGAAAGTAAAAGCATCAAAATTTCAAATATAGCAGGAGCGATTGAACAAAAACATTGAGGTTTCAAGTGAGAACAAAGGCGTAAAAGATCTTGTGCTCTCTCACAACAATGGACAAATAATGCTTAAACTCCTACCATGAGAAGACGAAGTTAGATGAATAGCAAAAATCATGACGTGTAGTTCCAAAACAACAAGTTTCACTTGAACGTGATCTTCGTGAAATCTCAAAGCATGAAGTTCGAAGTTAAGCAAGCAAAGGTAGGTATGAAGTTCCAAAGGCACGAATGCAAACTTCTCATGTAAAAGCAAAGGTATAAATTCCCCATGAAGTAAACAACAGCAATGACAGAGTCACAAAATTCCTCAGTGAAGAAAGGAATGCAAACAAGTGCAAGGGCGCAAGCGTAGCAAGCATTTCCAAATTGAACCAGCACATACACGAGCAACATCAACACAAGGAAAAATAGTTAAGCAACAAGTAATCAAGGGGAAAGTAAGAAAGCAAAAGCATTCGCGGGTGCAGGTAAAATTAATGCATTTGTTTTGTAGGTATTGGGTACTTTGACTTTCGTTTTATGAGACCTTCATCTCTAGAAACTAAGCCAAAGTGGGGGTTTCTAGAGATACCTACATTTCTCCCTAGRCCAAGACGACCAATGATAAGACACCCCTTGCAACAAACAAGCTGAATTGAGAGAGCTATTGTACGGGCGACGGGGTGTCATCGGGCGGGACTGGGTCCGGTCCCTCTGCCCCGGGGGTATAATTAGTTGATGACTCGAATTTTGCTAGAATTAAATTCTTGCTTTTGCATACTGTGAGTATGCTTGGAGTTGTGTGTCTATACTCGAAACTAGTAGAAGAAGTCGCCACCGCACTTCTTTTGGAAAGCTGCAAAAACCCGTTTTAAGCCTTGCCTATAATTGCATAAAGCAAGGCGAAGAACTCCATATTTGGTAGTGTACCAAAGGTCTGGATTAGGGGACACAGGTAAGGTTGAAGTAGTGCACAGGACCCTCCCGCGTCTAGCGACCTCTACTCGGTCATTGGGAGTCCATTGTAAAAAAGACAACAACCAAAAAATTTCCWTTTTAACCCTAAGCATGAAAATTACTATGTGGATTACTTAACAGAAATATATGCACATATGGAATATTTTGTTGTTGCGACATGTGTTAATTAGATCCGTATTAAAAGGTTCCTAAAAGCCAAATTTTCCAAGAACGAGTCTTATTAGGCGTGAGAACATGCAATTAGCCGGTCTTATTTAAGACATAATAGTTGTGTGATTTGCAAGCATGTAAGCATTCAACAAGGATTAAAGATTGTGCCTAATGTTGATTTTAATTCATGTCGAATAGTTGTTAATCAATATTACATGCTAATTTGCATAAAAAGTCAAATTTCTACCAAGGATGCAAAAGGGTGTTAAGAAATTGAGACATTGGCCTCAGACTTTACCTTGCAACACGACGCTTTCGATRGAGAACGATGCTTCGGACCCTTAAGAACCCTTGTAGCCTTTGAAGAACCCCTACGAACCCTTAAAGAACCTTTTAAAGAGACCTTTGAATTGTATTTTATGTGTAATTTAAAAGAATTGCAAAAGAATTTGTGAATTTGAATGCAAAGCAGGAGAGTATTTGAGAGAGAAGGAGGAGAGAAATGGGCAGAATATGAGGCGTATGAGGCGTGTGAAATCCTGCAAATGAAGGTCTGTGTTCTTGTATCTATAGGCACGAGCTAAAAAAGGAGAAAATGGAGGTTAACAGGGGCGCAATTACGCCCAAAAGGCCAAAGACCTGAGCATAATTACACCCAGCTCTTCTGTTCCCCCTTTTTGCTCGACTTAATTAATTACCTTATTTGCCTTAGTGTAATTTTGGTAGAAAATTATTTTCTGCGCGTTTGAAGCTGCCCCTGGTGCAAGACAAGCTTGGGGATGAACCTAGAATATCTTGGGGAGCAATCCAAGTAGGCACCACGCTCGGGTGCGACCTCGAATCTCTTGAAACAAGCCGTTTCGCTCGGGTGCGCATTTTTGCTTAGGAAATTTATAACAATTTTTCCATAAATCCAAAAATATGGAAAAATATTCATGAAATTCCTTGTGAAAAATAGTGCATTGTGTTAGAATTTCCTTGTGAAAAATAGTGCATTGTGTTAGAATTTCGTGATTTTTTCTATTGTTTTCATAATTTAATTTATTATCGCAAAATTAATTAAATTGTTGAAAATTCCGAAAATTGCCAAAAATGCTTAGAAAAATTCTAGAAAAATGTTTTAAAATAAGTTAAAATTATTTTTGAAACTAAAACTTACTTTTAAGGGTMCTTTGTGTAAGGAAAAGTGCCCGGTGTAGTGAAAACTTGCCTTTATATGGTTTGTTAGGGCCCTAGCTCTTTCTCAATTCAGCTTGTTTGTTGCGAGGGGTGTGTTATCATCAGTCATATTGGGCTAGGGACAAAGTTAGGTATCTACAGAACCCCCCACTTTAGCTGAGTTAGTAGAGACGAAAGTCTCATAAYACGAAAGCCAAAGTACACATTACCTGCAAAACAAATGTGTTAGTTTTACCTGCACCTGTGGTTGTTGTTGTTTGATGCTTGCCTTTTAGTCCTTGTGTTGATATTGCTTTCTTTTCTAACCTGTTTGCTTTCATTTCCATTAGTGCTTACTAGGGATTTTTGTGCTCGTGCCTTTGCTATTGGTTGCTTCTATCCCTTTCGGTGCTGCCGCTAGGGATGGTCCTGTTTGTATTTATGTTTGCTTCTTCCTTTTTGGTGCCACCATCCAAGACTTCATAAAGAATTGATGCCTTTACGCTCAGCTTTGATTTTACTTGAGAAGTTTGCATTCATGCCTTTGGAACTTTACACCTTTGCTTGCTTGACTCTGAACTTTGCGTTTTGGGATTTCACGAACATCACGTTTAAGTAGAACTTCTTGCCTTGGAACTACACGTCTTGATTTTTTCTTTTCATCTAACATTGTCTTTGTCATAGTGAGAGTTAGAGCATTCCTTGGTTGTCGTTGTGAGAGAGCATAAGATCTTTTTACGCCTTTGCTCTCGTTTGAAACTTTCATGCTTTTATATAATAGCTTATGCGTTATTTGAAATTTTTATGCTTTTACTTTCTTCTTTGCTTTAGAATCTATCTCGATGTGTATTACATCTTCATTTTTGCTTTGAGCATTCAGCGCATTTGCTTAATACCTTGTGCTTTCATCTGGCTCACACTTGCTGCTTCATCTCCGCTTAAGAACCTGGTGCTCTTACATCTGACTCAGAATGATTCCTCGAACATCACGTTCAAGTGGAATTTCACAAACTTCACATTCAAATAGCTCTTCACGAACTTTAAGTTCAAATTGTTCTTCACGAATTTCACGTTCACAAACTTCACGTTTAAAGGGTTCTTCACGAACTTCACGTTCAAATGGTTGTTCACGAACTTCACGTTCACAAACTTCACGTTCAAAGGGTTCTTCACGAGCTTCACGCTCAAATGGTTCTTCACGAGCTTCACGTTTACGAACTTCACTTTTGAATGGTTCTTCACGAACTTCACGTTCAAATAAGACTTCACGTCTTGGGGAACTTTACGTTCGGAATCTTGTTGCTCGATCTGCACTTTGCCTTCTTATCTCTTTTCTGATGCGTTCATCCATGAACATTTCTTCACTTAACGTTGCGATGTCTTTTGCTGGTGCGTGCTTGATCTACTTATGCCTGCCTACCTCCTCTTCGGCTCAATAGGAGTCCTTTGACTCCATCTTTGTACTTTGCTTTCGACTTTTTCTCTACCCTGGACTATGACGATGTCCTTTGTAAAATATATGGTGTGACGTCTTGCAATGCTGGTGCTTTGAATTGGGGAAGGAATAGGGCATTCCTGCACTTATATTGGTATCTTTTGAATGTTTACTTGGCAGAGTCGATTGATGTCTATAAGTCAACCCCCCAGAACATTGTGCTTAGCTCGGGAAGCCAATCCTTGTTTGCTAGGCAAGGAGCCTAATGTCTGTGTAGATACCCTAATCAGTTGCTGCCATGAGATGCTGGACTATTGCTTACATGAAACTTGGCTTTGCTGAGTTACGTGACGCTAATAATAACGTGTTTAGCTTCGCTTTGGGGTTAGCCCCCTGGCTATGTACCTGCAAAAATTACACTTAAAGGTGTACCCCAACTTTGCATTGGTTTCTTTTAGGACTCGCTAAGATTCCATAACATTGAGTTGACTTTGCATTGGTGCTTTTCTGAGCTGTGTGACTCTATGCATGCAACTTATATACGACACGGTGCATTGACTTGCTTCTTTCGCAATTTTGTGCTTTAACCATGGACTCACAAGTCAACTCGACTTAGACCTAGTATGCAAGGACTATAATGCAAAATTTTATGGAATGTGAAGTTTCATAATCACTTAGTCAAGGAAGCAAATACAAGTTAATTTAGTTTTTGAAAATACATGCAAGATAGAGCCTTCWTGACTAAAGTTTTGGGCTGAAGCCCACAACATGTTGAAATGAAAGCTTTCGTTGTGATTTGTATAGAAAAAGGCATTGCTCGGCTATCATTAGTGCAATGGTAGCCTCCCAAAATTACGACGAGGGGCCTCTTGTGTTGTGACGATTTTGTATATGAACCTTTGCGGTGATGGGAGCTTTAATGTTTGGAGCCTCTTGCGGTGTTGAGAAGATTTGCAGTTTGTTGTAGTTGGCAAAGACTTGGACCTAGTGTGTTGCTGAATCTTCATTAATCCTTCCGTGTGTATTGCTTCACGAGTGATAATGGATTGTCTGCATGTAGCTCTTCCCTTTCTAATATGAGCCCCCTGGTTTTGATATGCCGAGACACGGTGCTGACTCAAGTCATGAACTTGAGTTTGTTGCTTGTTGAAGAATAGACGTTGGTTGGCGAATATGCTCCCGGCATAGGAAGCGCGCATGGTCCTTGATCTACTTAAGTTGAATGTGCTTCAAATGAAAGGAGCTCCCCTCTTTTTTTTCTGTAAGCCCCTAATGGCTCCGAGTAATAGTATGAAGACCATTGCYAAACTTGTATGGCACAAGTACTGAGGCATTTGCCTAGGGACGCATGCTCAAGGCTCAACTTGTAGTGAAGATGTATACATAAGTCAYGAAGATAAGTTTGGTGCTCCCTCAGGCAAAGAGCGCGTTGKTAGAATGAGAACGCCTATGCCAATGTAGAGCCCTTAATATGTTGTGACCATGCCTTGCAGGGTTAGTCACTTGCATGAAGACTCTATTGATATTGCAAGCCTCCGATCATATTGATGTGCCATGTCTGCTGCTTCAAGATTTTGTTGTGACCAATCAAGTTAGCAACTTGAGATTTGCTGCTCCTTCAAGTGAGAAACATGGAATGAGTAGCTATTCGATAATCCAAGCCCCCCGAGCTTTGACAAGTAATTGTTGAACTAAAGCCCCCACAGCTTGTTGGAGCTAATTGATGTAAAATTTTGACTACACGAGCAAGAGTTTGACTGTATAGTTGCATTAGGATGAGTAAGAGAGTCTTGAGGGKTGTAGAAAGAAAGGCTAGGGATCTACTAAACAAAAAAGGCCTCAATTTTGTGAATATGGATGACACGATGAGGGGATTCATGTGGCTGGCTAAGAGATGTTGGGTCAAACTCGAGCTTATGTTATGTTCTAGACTAAAGAGAAGTTGTGCTTCAGACTTCTAGAAAACATCCAACTAACACGATGATGCAAATGACCTCTTTATTTATTTTTATTAATTTGGTCAAACCCAGGGAAGAGGCTACCTACGTATCCAAGTGGAATCAGATCGATCGTAGTTCGTGAGGTCGTGTGTGCAAGTGATGCCTCATTTTGCCTAGGATGAAACCTTGTGGGGAATCGGCCTAACTAGGCTAGGACAATGCTCATTTGGAGAGGGACTTTAGGTTGTAATGTAGGCTTGGTGTGGGGTGTGAGGCTTTTGGCAAACTTGCTGCAATGTATGTTGGGTTTAAGATTCATTGTGGGACTTTGTAATGTGTGAAGTAGTGCTAGACTTTATCACTCTTTGTTGCTGAAGGTTTTTCATTTGACTTTTTTGTTGGCTTTCTCTCTTTTTTTTTGTATTGTCTAAACCACAGCTTGTCTTTGGTTTCAACTTTGTTTTGCTTTGCTTCATGCCTCTTTGGCACTATGGAGGGTAGGAAGATGTAGGTGTGAAAGAAATCAGCTTCTTTTGTCTTTGTTTGTATAAGAAGGCTCAAAGGGGGTTGCAAGGGATTTTGCTTTGATTTGTACTTATGTTAGGGTGCAAGGAGGGAGAAGGATATTTTTGTGGAGCTATATAGGAAGGCCTCTCAAGCATGTCCAATTTAATTAATTTTTGTTTTTCTTTTTTCTTTTTTTGTGAGGTCATGTGTTGATTAGCATTTCACCATTGAAGTCGAAGCACAAGAAAGGATAAGAAAAGAAAATAGAATTTTTATTATTGTGGAAGGCTAATGAGATGACAAGACTTAATCCTAGTTGACATAAACTTGACAAAAGGAATGGAATGGGCAAATAGCAAATCTAGGTGGAGTGACTCTCCGTCTCAACCTACCCTAGAGTTTTATTGACTCTTGCTAATGTTGCCTTTTGTTGTGAACTGCGGGTGCTGCAGGTAAGTACTTTGCTTCATATGTTTGGATATCTACCTCCTGTAGGAATGGGAAGACGACCATCATCAACCATGTCTTGCAACAAGTCTTGGAGGTTGTAGCATTCTTTGATTGTGTAGCCATTGCCTCTATGGTACTCGCYATACTTGTTAGCATCCCACCATTTAGCCCTTCTTCTCACTGGTGGGTTGGAAGTGGGATCGATTGGATCGAGCAGCCCTCGCCCATTTAGGCGATCGAATTCCTGTGAGTATGTCATGCCAAGTGGAGTGTATTGACGGTTTTAGTGTCGTGAATGCTTGAACTTCTCAATAGCGCCGATTTTTGACACTTCTTTTGGTTGGTTGGGTGTGTCGTTCCTTTCGTAGCCTCCCCACATGTTTTTTGCTTCTTTGATCAGGTCATCTTCTATCTCAAAACCATTGTGGTATACCTTTTCAAATGATTCCAAGCCAACATACCGAAGATGGGTGCGATACTTAGGCAGTAGATTGTTGATGAAGATTTTCACCATCTCTTTTTCCTCGAGAGGATTGACCATTTGGGCTGCTGTTTCCTTCCGTCGTGCAAGTTAAGTGGTGAAGCCCTGATTATTTCCTTGTTTATTAAGGATTTCAAGTTCCCATAATGAGGTGGAGACTTGAATGTTGCTTTGGTAGGGCTTCATGAACGCTTGAGTGATGTCTTTCCAAGTATCTACATCCTTGTTGGGGAGAGAGAAGAACCACTTTAGGCAAACTAGTTCYAGTGACATGGGGAACACCTTAGGGAAAAGAGCAGCATCGATCCCTTTGATAGCCATGGTGGCCCCAAATCCTTTAAGATGGAACCTAGGGTCATCAGTCGGTTTAAACTTTAACAAATCCGTTGTAGAAAATCTCAGGGATTTTTGTAGAGATATCCTCGAGTTCAAGTGCTTCAAAGTAGGCATTCTTGTTGGTTGCCTTCATTACTATCTTTTCAAGGTCTTTAGGGGTAACCATGAAAGATTTGGCTTGCTCAAGTGCAGCAAGCTGGGTTTGCAAGGCCTCAATGGTTGCTCGCATACCAGCAATGGTGGTGTTGTTGTCTTCACCCATTTATGGTGCTGAGGAACTGGAGGACTTAGACTTGGAGTGCTGAWRGATCCTTTTGGGCAAAGGAATAGTGGCCAGCGGTTCCTCACGAGCTAGCCTTGCCAACCTACGAAGTTGTCGTGTGGATGACTCTATCTTGCATGAGAGTGTATTAGACTTGACCCCTTTTTWAAAAAAAAAGAGATACATGACACTACAAAAAAATTACATATAGAGGCAACTCTTTGAGGCAACCAAAGTTTAGTTGCCTCTAAAAGCCCCTTTTTGCATCACGTAAACAAGGTTGCCCCTAAAATATATAGTTAAGAAACAATTGTGAGGTGGTTGCTTCTAAAGATACATTTTTAGCATTACTTGAATCTTGGTTATATCTAAAACATAATTTTTAGTGACAAGCGTATTGTTGTTGCCTCTAAAGATACACTTCTAGCATCACATGAATGTTGGTTGCCTCTAAAACATATTTTTTAGTGACAATGTCTATTGTGGTTGCCTCTAAAACATATTTTTTAGTGACAATGTCTATTGTGGTTGCCTCTAAAGATACATTTTTATCATCACTTGAATGTTGGTTGTCTCTAAACCAATTTTTAAACGTCACATGATGTAAGTTATCTCGAAAGCTTATTTTTAGCATCACATAGATTTTTGTTGCATCTAAAGACTTTGTTTTGTGCCACATGAATTGTAATTGCCTCTAAAACTTTTTATTTTAGATCACCTACATTATAATTACAACTATAGATAATTTTACTACTTTATGCATTAATTTAGATAATTTCTTATTGAATGTTCTTTTCATAAAAATTGTTGGCATAACACACACACTACTAAAAAAAAAGGCAAAGAGACCTATTAAAACGTGAGATAGTCTATTGCAACCTGGCCTAAAGTTTTGCGAGCTTTGGACATGAATTTTCGGCCTGAAATTGGGTCGGGCCAGGCCCAATTTTTTCCACATTTTGCGCGGGCTTTGGTCATCACTTTTTATGCATTATAGTTGATTTTTTGGGCTCGAGCCGAAAAAGCCTGCCAAGTCTGCTTTATTTCTTCGAGCTTTGGGTCATAAATTTAGGCCCGAATCCAAGTCTGACCGGATTAAAAGGCCTATATATACAAGCTAAGCCAGCCCGAACCCGACCCTTGATCACCTCAACCTTTTACAAGTGTTGCATTAGGCCATTAGGGTCATAAATCATGTATAAGCCACGAAGAAGTGATGAATTGCAACAACTTTCTTTTTCTTTGGCGGTTTCTTCTTRAWTTAATTTTCCCAAAATTTTAAACCTCAAATCCCCTTTATTTCCARGCAAACAAACCCACTCCTTTCCRTCCAAAAACCCCTAAATTCACCCTTAATCTTATTCTTAACTTCTCCTATTTTTCTCGAACCGTCTTCCTCGCAATTTAACCTTCAAATTTCCAAATAAATTCTCATCTTCATTTGCAAATTTGTACTCATGAAAATACGCAGTTTCAAGCTGCAAATTGCAATGATTGATGAAGGGAGAACTACTTTTGCTCAATTTGAACGAGATTAAATGAACTGTGTCTTGTAAACTTCGTCCTTGTGTTTATTTCTGCAGTTATTTCGAATTTCCTTATCTTGTTGGGTAATTCTCATGTTTTTATTCTAATAAAGTTTTGATTTTTATTTGTCGAGTGTTTGTTGTTATGATATTTGACTTTGATCTTGTGTTTTTCTGAATTGGGGTTTTGAATTTAGATGACAAATTATCTCGATTTTGCTGAATTTCAGTTCGTTTCTTTTAATTCTTTCAGATTCAAGCCGCAAATCGTATTATTTGATTCTCCTTGTTTTTGTAATTTTATCGAATTTAAGGTTAAGTTCAATGGTGTTGTTAATTTTCCTGTTTCTGGTACTTTTAATCCTTATCATGTTGCTGAATTATCGTGTTCTTGAATTTATGTGATGGTAGTGGAACTCAGGGATACTATGTTTCGAACTTGTTGCATCTTAATGCTATCATTGGGAATATTCAGTCATCTAACCATTCATCTAAAGTCATCTTTGGTGAGCATCACTGCATTAGCAAAAGTTTTTTGTTTCTTATTCAAGAGKAAACTAAGTGGTTGAGAATTAGACATGGAATTAAGCTTTTCAACAGAATTCGACTTTGTTTTGAACTTACTAGCACTCTTGTTGAAGGTGAAACAAGTTAAAAGGAGTTGGCACAGAACACTCTAATTTTATATCTAAACATTTATTTTAATGCTTAATTCAATCATGAGGATTATCCTATATGTTGATAAATCTAGGAATCAAATTGAACAAATGGAATTATGTGAAGTTTAAATCTTATTTTTTTTTCCATTAAATTTTGTAAAGTGTAGTTGATGGAATTTTCAATTTCGATCAACAACTGTAGTGTCTCAAACTGTCGACTTCATGAAAACAAATAGAGTAGTTGATGGGATTTTTAGTTTCGGCCAACAACCTATGTCTAGTGTCATACAATTTTCAATGCAAGGGTTTACACCATCAGCATTGTTTTATTGCTTGAGGGGAGATGATGTCAGTGGTAGACTATTAGTTACTTGAGTGCATTGTGGAGCYGGGTTAGTTACTTTAGTCTACARTTTTCTTYTACTGTTGATGTATGTTCCTTTCTCTTTCATAGCAAGGAATGAGAAAGCCTGTCGTTTRCGTTSGAATCTCACTGCTTGATCATTTGTTTCTTTCTTGCTTTTCGATCTTCCTCTTCGGTGAGGTAACTTTAAGTTAGATTATTTCTGTACATTAACCTTTTTAAGATGCAAATTTACTCATTAGCATTATCATGACAAATAAGAATGCATCTTTGCCTTTATCATGTCATTACCACCTTTACTTCTGAATTTGTAAAGCTACTGAACATTATCCCTGATGACCTCAGGGAGAAATCTCAGGTTGACTGATATGTTATCTTGTAGTTATCCTTTTATCAAATTCTAGGATTTAGTGTACAAACTTACTTATGAATGATATAAAACAAACTTTTTGGGCCATGAACATTATGCTTTTGTAACTTTGTAGGTGTGAAACTATAATGCACAACATAGGTGCTTGCAATAGTTAGCATAAACAACTGAACATTAACAATTCGCAATGTTTTTCATTGTTAATAGGTTGTAGATTTAGAAGATAGGCATTGTCTATTGYGGATGATACATATTAGGATATCAAGCTTTTCATGTTTATTTTTCTGCAAAAAAATTTGAATTTCCATGTTTATTTTGGCAGCAATCAAGCTTCTGTTTTACCAAAATAGCTACAAACTCTCTTCGTCAGTGTGATTGTCTTCGTTCTARGGGAAGCATACATTTATGTATAAACTTGTAGTTTTTTACATTGACTAACATGTGCTTAATTTTAATAGTCACCAAGATTGAAACAATAGTGTGGTACTTGCAAAAAGATTGGAAAGCACTCAGATAGCAGGAAACAGGTAAACAGGTAAACACTATTTACAACCTTGCTAAAATATTGAGTTCTTATTTTAAAATATTAAGTAAGTTTTATTATCACCTTAATGTGCCTTTGGTTGATATCAAGTGAGATGCGATGGTTGTAAAGTATGGGTGCATGCAGAATGTGACATTTCAGGCAATAATTTTAAGGTTTCTATTCTTTCTCGAGCTACAATGGCTTCTGTCATTCTAAGCTGCTCATGAGCATGTAGTTTGGAATTTGGATGGCTTTGTTTTGGTAGTTTCGACAGTTGGAATTTGGATGGCTTAGTTTTGGCAGTTGGGGTAAGTAATTAATGGTTAATGTTAATTTGTTGCTCTTCATGGACCTTTTCATTTACTGTATTTCACAGTTTATAGATAATCTAAATGCTCTTTTGCCCCCACACATGACACAACAGGTGATCTATTATGATAATATTAAAGCTCAATGTACGTGCATATGATTGTAGATCAGTATATAAAATTATAATCTTCGGGCAAATTCGACATCAAAACCTCATTCTATTTGTGAACAGATATTGTTTTACTTAGTTGGCTGATTGTTAATCTATTTAGTATTTAATTAGTTTAGCAATTAGGTGGGAATGTGCATAGGTTGATCAAATAAGGCTTCTCTTTGTTGTCAAATGCCAATGCACAGGTCAATCATGTTGAAGTTGATCTGAAGAAGCCAGAATAACTAGGATGACTAGCTGAGAGTAGTCGTATCTAATGAAACTCGATTAAAAAAAGGCCAAAGAAATTAGCCAATTGTGAGGTGGATTGTAGATTAAAAGAGAGAGAGGGGAGGTATATTTAAAGGGTGTTTTTCTGATGGTGTTAACTGTTAAGGGTTATGACTTACATCCTCTTATTATGAAATGCTTTTGAAATCCCTCTATATTTTTTGAGCTTACTAAATCCAAGGTCCCTATCTCTAAATTATCGTCATATTTTTGTAGAATCTCCAAATATTTTTGTTATTTTGTTGAAAATCTGGCATATAAAGACTTGACATCTGTAATGTAGTTTAGCTTAACCATATTAGATATGTTKTGGCTTTTGTACTCTTGTTTGTGTTGGTTGTGCTCTTTTTGACTCATATGATGAACCTTGAAATTTAGTAAATCTTGTTCGGATAATTAAATATTATTTTCTTATGTTAGGTTGTACGTAATTTTATTATACTTATATCTATATGTCAATGTTTTAGATGGGCTTATTCTTGATTACGGGGTTGAATGCTATCTTGCAGATGATGTATCGGTTAATGATAATATGACAAAAATGCGTTCAGTATAAAAATATAGTATAAAGTAGTAATTGAATTATATATGTTTTTACCACTTTATACACGATCAACCATACCAATTTCCTATATTTACCACCATTTCAATTAGAGGTAAGCATATATCTACTAATTTAATCCAAATACCTACTCGTTATTTTAACAGTAGGTTAAATCCTACCAAATTTAATAATTACCTACCATTTTTTAACAGTAGTTAATTAGCTAGTCAAAAAAATTAAATACCTACCACTTTGTAGTAGTATTATATCACCCTAATTAGTAGTGATGAAGGAGAAAGTCTACAACGAAATTGAATTGATGAAGAATTTGTAAACTCTCGATATGAAAAACAATGCAAAGTCCAAGCCTCAATTTAATTAGATTTGATAAAGAAGTATTATTGCCTTTTGGACAACTAATTACTGTATTACGAACTTAACGATTCTATAATTAGGTATGCTAGCTGGCTTAGTTTATGATTAATACATTGGGTGAAGTTTTAACATTAACCAAACTCTTTTGTAAATCATCATCATCATCATTATTATTATTTTATATTATTATTATTATTATTATTTTATTATTTATTATTATTATTATTATTATTATTATATATTATTATTATTATTATTATTATATTATTATATATATATATTATTATTATATTATTATTTTATTAATTATTATTATTATTATTATTATATTATTTTATTATTATTATTATTAATTAGTATATTATTATTATATTATAATTATAATATTATATTATTATTATTATTATTATTATTATTATTATTATTATTATTATTATTATTATATTATTATATATTATCATTATTATGGTTGTTGTTGTTACTACTTATTATTACTATTAATGTTAAATTTTCATATTTAATCACAAAATAATACCTATTGATGATGTGATTATCTATAATCGTGATTGAATTACTTATTGCTATTTATATACATATTTACCACTTTGCAGTAAGTAAATACCTACCGCAATTCGCTTTTTAGTTTTACATGATATAGCTTTGATTTAACTACCTACTACTATTTGCAAAAATACCTACCACGTAGTAGTAGGCAATTACCTATTACATTGGTTGGTAGGTAATTACCTACTACTCAAGTGGTAGGTTTTTACCTACCTTGTCAGTGTGGTAGGTGTTTACGTACCGTGTAATTGGTAGGTATATAGGTAAATGGTGGTAGGTAAAAATACCTACCGCTAAATGGTAGGTAATTTCGGAAATACCCACCAGCTGAATACCTACTACACCGTACCTACCATTAGCGGTAGGTAATCGCTGTACCTACCGTTTTTCGCAAACTACCAACCACTTTTAGCAGTAGGTATTAAGCTTATTTCTTGTAGTGTGTTGCTGTCTGAGCCCTAGCTAGTGCTATTGTCTGCGCCGGTACTAGTGCTCCTGTTAGGCCTGAGCCGGTGTTGTTGTCCGCATCTTCTACTGCTGTCGTAGTAATATCTCTTCTTGCTGCTGCTGCTGCGGAGTCACATCCTTTTTGTTGCTACTATTGGTTCTATTATTCTACTGCCCAAGCTTTTAATTTAGTTTGCGCATGATAGACCTAGTCTTGGCGAATGCTTCATATAAGGTGGCACGTAGAAAGGGCATTGATGTAAATTATGCCTCCTTGCTTAGATTGTTTTGTATCAAGCATTTACTTTTTTATATTTCCATAATTCGGTGTATAGTTGTCAGGATTTGGCTATAATTTTTGTTTGCGTACAAATTTTGTTAATTTGATATATATAATTTTTTTGTGTCCTAAATTAATAAAAAAGTATTGTGATTGCATCAATATTTTATTTTAAATGTTTGGTGCCTCTAATAAACTAAATTTTAAAATTTGAGATTGCATTTAAATATAATTATTAGGAACATTATATCAAAATGTCCTTAAATGTAATTTGAAGCTACGAAATATAATTGCCTCTAAAAGGTGGCATTAGAGGCAACTAATAAATAGCAACAGACTTATGGTTGCCTCTAAACATAAGTGGTCTTATTTGAAATATACCTTATCTGCCTCAAAAAGTGACATTAGGGACAAACTACAATTAGTGATAGCCTAACGGTTGCCTTTAAACAAAAGTGTCTTTATCAATACTATTACTTGTGTGCCTCAAAAAGGTTGCATTAGGGGCAACCTGTAATTAGCGACAAACTTATGGTTGCCTCTAAATGTAAGTGGTTTTAGTAGCACCATGACTTGTCTGCCTCTAAAAGGTGGTATTAGGGGCAACATATAATTAGCGACGGAGGAATTAGAGGCAACGAGAAAATTGTCTCTAAAGACTATTAGAGGCAACAAATATATATTTAGAGACAATTTATGGTTGTCTCTATATGTAACTTTTCTTGTAGTGTGACTCGCTTCCTTGACTAGACTCGATGCTTGGCCTAATAGTGATCATTCCTTGACTAACTGAAAAATGAAAATGGAAGAACGCCAAAATTCGTTTTTCACCTTTATTTAATTTTTTTTTACATTTTTCTTCTTTTTTTATTCAATTTTTTTTATTTGGTCTTCTTTTCTTTTTTTTCGAATTTTTTAATTTTTGATTTTTTTTAAGGCAAATAATGAGTTTTAGCGCTTGTTTAAAATTGTGCGATGCAAAAGACGTAAAGCCTACACGATTCTAGTTTGTAACCATTTTGACATTGCGACGCCTAAGGAATGACCACTTGCTATATGAGACAGTTACACGACTCGTKCATCACTCATTGTTGTTTAATATGCAAAGCTAAGGTCTTTAGTCAGCTAAAAAAACATAGCACGCTGTCACACTAGCATGATCCCTGTATGCAAAATGAAAAAGAAACAGTCCAGTCACCTAGAGTCTATTGCTACGTTATCGAACTAGTCTGTTCGGGTGTCCAAGAGGGTCCTATCACTAGGCTTAGAACGGTCCTTAACACATCTAGCCCGCTGTGATGATCAAAGGAGGTCTAAATTATTACCGCTTTGTAGGGCACGCAGCCGCGCCTCATGGTGGGAATGGGCATCCAGCTTAAGAGTTGGTTACATAGGTAGTGCACCGGCGGAGCCAATCTTAAGCGAGCCCCCATGATCTTGTCTCAAGTGTAGAACACACTTATACGAGACTTTATGCCTAGAAAATGGAAACTCAGTGCCAACGACCTATGTTCCGTGTAATGTAGGATGCCTAACACATGTCGTCTTTAACAACGATGAATTTGCATTACATTTCCAGTATTGTCCACACATCACTAAAGATAATAGTTTTAGTGAATTCCCCTGCAGAGTCGCCAAAAACTGTACGGGCGCCGGGGCGTCACCGGGTCGGATTGGGTCCAATCCCTCTGCCCCAAGGGGTACAATTAGTTGATGACTCGGATTTTGCTAGAATTGAATTCTTGCTTTTGCATAGTGTGAGTATACTTGAAGTTGTGTATTTATACTCGAAACGACTAGAGGAAGTCGCCACCGCACTTCTTTTGGGAAGTTGCGGAACCCGTTTTAAGCCTTGCCTATAATTGCATACAGCAAGGCGAAGGACTCCATGTTTGGTAGTGCACCAAAGGTTTGGATTAGGGGACAAGGGTAAGGGTGAAGTAGTGCACAGCACCCCCCCGCTTCTAGCGGCCTATACTCGGTCATTGCGAGTCCATTGTCCAAAAGACAYCAACAACAAAAATTTCCGTTTTAACCCTAAGCATGCAAATTAATATGTGGGTTGCTTAACAGAAATAGCTGCACATATGGACTATTTTGTTGTTGCGACATGTGTTATTAGGCGTGAGAACTAGCAATTTGTCGATCTTGTTTAAGACATAATAATAGTTGTGATTTGCAAGCATGCTAGCATTCAACAAGAATTAAAGGTTGTGCAAAATGTTGATTTTAATTCATGTTGAATAGTTGTTAATCAATATTACATGCTCATTTTCACAGAAAGTCAAATTTCTAACAAGCACGCAAATGGGTGTTAAGAATTTCGTGAATTTTTGAATTGTTTTCATTATTTAATTAATTATCGAAAAATTAATTAAATTGCTGAAAATTCCGAATATTGCCAAAAATTCTTAGAAAAATTCTAGAAAAATGTTTTAAAATAAGTTAAAATTATTTTGAAACTAAAACTTAATTTTGAGGGTACTTTGTGTACAGAAACGTGCCCGGTGTAGTGAAAACTTGCCATTTTAGTGTCTGTTAGGGCCCTAGCTCTCTCTCAATTCAGCTTGTGTGTTGCAAGGTGTGTCTTATAATCAGTCGTATTGGGCTAGGGACAAATGTAGGTATCTATAGAAGCCCCTTCTTTGGCTGAGTTTGTAGAGAAGAAAGTCTCTTAAAACGAAAGCCAAAGTACCCGGTACCTACAAAACAAATGTGTTAGTTTTACCTGCACCTGCGGTTGTTGTTGTTGTTTGCTGCTTGCCTATTAGTCCTTGTGTTGATGTTTCTTTCTTTGCTAACCTGTTTGCTTTCATCTCCATTAGTGCTCACTGGGGATTTTTGTGCTCGTGCCTTTGTTGTTGTTTACTTCTATCCCTTTCGGTGTCGCTGCTGAGGATGGTCCTGTTTGTATCTATGTCTGCTTCGTCCTTTTCGGTGCCACCGTCCAAGACTTCATGCGGAATTGATGCCTTCACCCTCGTCTTTGATTTCACTTGAGAACTTTGCATTCGTGCCTTTGGAACTTCACACCTTTGCTTACTTGACTCTGAACTTCGAGTTTTGGGATTTCACGAACTTCACGTTTAAGTAGAACTTCTTGCCTTGGAACTACACGTCTTGATTTTTGCTTTTCATTTAACTTTGTCTTTGTCATGGTGAGAGTAAGAGTATTCTATGGTTGTCATTGTGAGAGAGCATAAGATCTTTTTACGCCTTTGTTCTCGTTTGAAACTTTGATACTTTTGTATAATAGCTTATGCGTTATTTGAGATTTTGATGCTTTTACTTTCTTCTTTGCTTAAGAGTCTATCTGGCTACGTACTGCATCTTCATTTTTGCTTTGAACATTTGGCGCATTTGCTTAATTGTTTGTGCTTTTATCTGGCTCATACTTGCTGCTTCATCTTCGCTTAAAAACCTGGTGCTCTTACATGTGACTCAGAATGACTTCACGAACGTCACGTTCAAATAGAATTTCACAAACTTCACATTCAAATATCTCTTCACGAATTTCAAGTTCAAATGGTTCTTCACGAACTTCACGTTCACAAACTTCACCTTTAGAGGGTTCTTCACGAACTTCACATTCAAATGGTTCTTCAAGAACTTCACGTTCACAAACTTCACGTTCAAAGGGTTCTTCACGAACTTCACGTTCACGAACTTCACGTTCAAATGAGACTTCATGTCTTGGGAAACTTTACGTTCGGATTTTTGTTGCTCGATCTGCTCTTGCCTGCTTATCTCTTTTCTGATGCGTCCATCCACGAACTTTTCTTCATTTAACGTTGCGATGTCTTTTGCTGGTGCGTGCTTGATCTGCTTATGCCTGCCTACTTCCTCTTCGGCTCAACAAGAGTCCTTTGACTCCAGCTTTGTGATTTGCTTTCGACGTTTGCTCTACCCTAGACTATGATGATTGTCCCTAGTAAAATGTATCGCATGACGTCTTGTAATGTTGGTGGTTTGAATTTGGGAAGGAATAGGGCATTCCTGCACTTGTATTGGTATCTTCTGATTGTTTACTTGACAGAGCCGATTCTTGTCTATAAGTCAACCCCCAGAACATTGTGCTTGGCTCGAGAAGCCAATCCTTGTTTGCTAGGCAAGGAGCCTAATGTTTGTGTACATACCCTGATCCGTTACTGACGTGAGATGCTGGACTATAGCTTACACGAAACTTGGCTTTGCTGAGTTGCGAGATGCTAGTGATAACGTGATGAGGTTTGCTTTGGGGTTAGCCCCCCTGGCTATATACCTGCAAAAATTGCACTTAAAGGTGGACCCTAGCTTTGCATTGGTTTATTTTAGGACTCTCTTAGATTCCTTAACTTTGAGTTGACTTGCTTAACTTTGCATTAGTGCTTTTGTGAGTAGACTGACTCTATGCATGCAACTTATATACGACACGGTGCATTGACTTGCTTCTTTTGCAATTTTGTGCTTTGACCATGGACTCACAAGTCAACTCGACTTAGACCTAGTATGTAAGGACTATATTGCAAAATTTTATGGAATGTGAACTTTAATAATAACTTAGTTAAGGAGGCAAATACAAGTTAATATGGTTTTTGAAAATACATGCAAGATAGAGCCTTCTTGACTAAAGTTTTGGGCTGAAGCCCCCAACATGTTGAAATGAAAGCTTCCTTTGCGCGTTTTATAGAAACAGGCATTGCTCAGCTATCATTAGTGCAATGGTAGCCTCCCAAAATTACGACGAAGGGCCTCTTGTGTTGTGACGGTGTTCTATATGAACCTTTGCGGTGATGGGAGCTTTAATGTTTGGAGCCTCTTGCGGTGTTGAGAAGATTTTCACTTTGTTGTAGTTGGCAAGAACTTAGACCTAGTGTGTTGTTGAATCTTTGTTAATCCTTCCTTGTGTAGTGCTTCACGAGTGATCATGCATGGGCTGCATGTAGCTCTTCCCTTTCTACTATGAGCCCTCCGATTTTGATATACCAAGACACGGTGCTGACTCAAGTCATGAACTTAAGTTTGTTGCTTGTTGAAGAATAGACATTGGTTGACGAATYTGCTCTCGGCATAGGAAGCGTGCATGGTCCTTGATCTGCTTAAGTTGAATGTCTTCCCAAGCAGCTACATCCTTGTCGAGGAGAGAGAAGAACCACTTTTGGCAAACTGGTTCGAGTGACATGGCGAACACCTTAGGCAAAAGAGCAGCATCGATCCCTTTAATAGCCATGGTGGCCCTAAATCCTTTAAGATGGAACTTAGGGTCATCAGTCGGTTTAAACTTTGGCAAATCCGTTGCAGAAAACCTCTCGGGGATTTTTTGTTGAGATATCCTCGAGTTCAGACGCTTCAAAGTAGGCATTCTTATTGGTTGCCTTAAGCACCATCTTTTCAAGGTCTTTAGGGGTAACCATAAAAGATTTGGCTTGCTCAAGTGCAGCAAACTATGTTTGCAAGGCCTCAATAGTTGCTCGCATTCCAGCAATGGTGGTGTTGTTGTCTTCTCCCATTTGTTGTGCTGAGGGACTAGAGGACTTAGACTTGGAGTGCTAAACGATCCTTTTGGGCAAAGGAATAAAGGCCGGCGATTCCTCACGAGCTAGCCTTGCCGACCTACGACGTTGTRGTGTAGATGACTTTATTCTGCATGTGAGTGTTTTAGAGTCGACCCCCTTTTTTTWAAAAAAAAAACAAAAGAGATACATGACTCGCTTCCTTGAATAGACTCGATGCATGGCATAATAGTGATCATTCCTTTCCTATTGACTGATTCAAAAATAAAAACACAAGAACGCCAAAATTCATTTTTCGCCTTTATTTATTTATTATTTAAAATAAATATCTTTTTTTATTCAATTCTTTTTTATTCGGACTTTTTTTTCTTTTTTTTCAATTTTTGATTTTTTTTGGGTTTTTCTATAAAATACACCTGTACTTTTGCGTTTTCTACAAAATAAACCAACAAAAAATGTTGTCTACATCATAAACCTGAACCCTAATAGCATTTCACATCATAAGCTTAATGGTTAAATTTAACCAACCAAGGTTAATTATAATATTTAAAATAATAAAATAAAAATTTAAAAGAAAAAAACAAATTGTCCAAGAATTAGTCTTCTTAGGCGTGAGAACATGTAATTTGCCTGTCATGTTTAAGACATAAAAGTTGTGTGATTTGCAAGCATGCAAGCATTCAACAAGAATTAAAGGTTTTGCCCAATGTTGATTTTAATTAATGTCGAATAGTTGTTAATCAATATTACATGCTACTTTGCATAGAAAGTCAAATTTCTAACAAGCATGCAAAAGGGTGTTAAGAAATTGAGACATTGGCCTCAAACTTTACCTTGCAACACGACGCTTTCGATCGAGAACGATGCTTCGGWCCCTTAAGAACCCTTATAGCCTTTGAAGAAACCCTAAGAACCCTTAAAGTACCTTTGAAAGAGACCTTAGAATTGTAATTTATGTGTAAAAGAATTGCAAAAGAATTTGTGAATTTGAATTCAAAGCAAGAGAAGGAGGATTGAAATGGGCAGAATGTGAGGCGTATGAGGCGTGTGAAATCCTGKAAATGAAGGCATGGGTTCTTGTATTTATAGGCACTAGCTAAAAATGGAAGAAAATAGGGATGAACATGGGCGCAATTACGACCAGAAGGCAAAAGACTTGGCGTAATTACGCCCAACTCTTCTGCTCCCCCTTTTTGCTGGACTTACCTTATTTGCTTTGGTGTAATTTTGGTAGAAAATTATTTTCTACGTGTTTGAAGCTGCCCCTCGTGCAAGACAAGCTAAGGGATGAACCTAGACTATCTTAAGGACAAATCCAAGTAGKCCCCACGCTCGGGTGCGGTCCCGAATCTCCCGAAACGAGCCGTTTTGCTCGGGTGCGCATTTTTTCTTAGGAAATTCATAACAAATTTTTCATCATAACTACAAAAATTATGGAACAATATTCATAAAATTTCTTGTAAAAAATAGTGCATTGTGTTACAATTTCGTGAATCCGAGAAAAACGCGCATCCGAGCAAAACATCCCATTCCGGAAACTTCCGAAACCTTCTAGAATYTGGGGCCCACTTGAGTTGTTGCCCAAGACACCTAGGGATCAGTGGCAAGTCTTCCCTTGCATGCTTGAGCCTCGGTTAAGCAAGAATCATTTTTTTCCTAAAATAACCAAGTCAAAAAAAGCAACAAAATCAAGCCAAAAGAGGCTAATTTTTGGGCGCTATTACGCCCAGGTCTCTTGCTCCCCAACTTTCCTTTGCTTACAAATAGAACACCCACGGCTTCATTTCTCACACACACACACCTTAAGGCACCCCCATGCCCAATTTCCCCCACTCTCTCTCAACAAAAACACTCTCAAAACTCTCTCTTCCTTTGCATACAAATTCACAAATTACATAGCATTCCTAAAACACATCAAATACAATTTCAAAGTCTKTTTTAAGGGTTCTTTAAGGTTCTTATGGGTTGTTCAAAGGTTCTTAAGGATTTCAAAGGGTTAAAGGCATCGTTCTCGATCGAAAGCGTCGTGTTGCAAGGTTAGTTTGAGGCCAATGTCTCAATTTCTTTACACCCTTTTGCATGCTTGTTAGAAATTTAACTTTCCATGTAATTGGCATGTAATATTGATTAACAACTATTCAACATAAATTAAAATCAATATTAGGCACAACTTTAATTCTTGTTGAATGCTTGCATGCGTGCAAATCACAACTATTATTATGTCTTAAACAAGATCGACAAATTGCATGTTCTCATGCCTAATAAGACTAATACTTGGACAAATTGGCTTTTAGGAACCTTTAATATGGCTCTAAACTACACATGTTGCTACAACAAATTAGTCCTATGTGCATCTATTTCTATTAAGCAACCCACATAGTAATTTGCATGCTTAGGGTTAAAACGGAAATATGTTTTGTTGTTGTCTTTTTGGCAARGGACTCGCAATGACCTAGTAAAGGCCGCTAGATGTGGGGTGGATTTGTGCACTACTTCGCCCTTACCCTTGTCCCCTAATCTTGATTTGGTGCACGACTTAACATGGAGTCCTTCGCCTTGCTTTATGCAATTATAGGCAAGGCTTAAACCGGGTTCTGCAACTTCCCGTAAGAAGTGCGGTGGCGACTTCCTCTACTCGTTTCGAGTATAAATACATAACTTCAAGCATACTCACACTATGCAAATGCAAGAATTTCATTCTAGCAAAATCTGAGTCATCAACTAATTGTACCCCCCGGTGACGTCCCAACGCCCGTACAATAGCCTCCACATATGTCTTAGCCTTCTGAATAGTGACCCCATTATGATTCATATTGTCAGCAGCATCCCGTGACTGTAGCTCCTCACCTTCATCCTTCTTTCCCTTACGTTGAAAATTAACAAGATCCAACGCCTTGTATTCTTTCTTTGAGATTTTCAACCCGTCTGTCCTCATCTTTTTATTGAAGAAGCCTTTGAAAGCCTTGAATTGGTGAGTTGGGTGTGCAACACTGAAATTTAAGGCACATATTCAAGTTGTCGTAATCCTGCTCTTGGCATTTTGGAGCAATCAGGACCCCTTCATTCACAACACGTTCATATTACTTTACAGCAATAGCTACATTAGCAAGCTCCTAAATGTCAATATGAGAAACAATATTAGTAACAATATCAACCATATTGCAATCCATCCCATATTATTATAACTTTGAAAGAAATTCAGAATCAGTTTCACAAGCATTTACACTCTTTTTAGGAAAAATTATATTTCCTTTATCGATTTCATCTTGTATCCTATTCTTGAAAATTACACAATAATTAGTTTTATGAGTGAAGGCATCATGCCATTTGAAGTAAACATATCCTTTTATTTCTTTTGGATCTCTTTCCTTATGTCTACCAACTAGTTTAATCTTCTTTAACATCAAGAGCCAATAAAAGATTTCATCACATTTCTTAATGTCAAATGTATATTCTCTTCTTTAATTAGACTTGAAGTCCTTCTTCTGAGAAGACTTTTTGTTAACTAGTTGAGGACATTTAAACGGTGGGCCCTAGAAGATTTATGCCATCGCCACATCCATTTGATCATCATCCTAATCCTGGCTCTCTTTTGCGCAATTAGCGTAGTTGGCGTAATACTTATGTTTGCTTTTAGATTCTTCAGCCAAACACCTTTCATACACCACCACCGCACTAGCCAGAGCCACGAAGTCAGGGAAATGTTGACCTTCAAATTTCTTTCTATAAGGAAAAGACAACCCTTTCCGGACTATAGAGATGAACTCAGTTTCAGGTAGGATAAGATGACATCTAATCTTGGCTCTCTTAAACCTGCCAATGCAATCCTATATAAGCTCCCTCTTGTCTTGGGTTATCTTGGATAGATCTCCAATGGAAACCCTAGCTTCCACTCTAGTAAAATYACAAAGAAACTTTCCTTGCAGATCTTGCCAAGTCTGAATAGAGTTCGCTGGAAGATGGGTGAACCAAGAAAACACAGTCCTTGTGAGAGAACTAGAGAATGACCTGAGTTTCAAGTAATCACTATCTATTGCCTCTTTGCATTAGCAGTTAAACCCAACCAAATGTTCTTCAGCAGTCACTAATCCATCGCTAGAGAATAAGGGAGAAAATTCAGGAACTTTGAACCCTCGAGGAAATGGATACATCATGTCAATCCATTCAGGATAAGGATTACAAGTCCCTGTCCTAGGAAAACCAGAAATGTGGCCCATGGCTCTTTGGATAGTATCTTCCATTTGTTTGAGGAGGGTTTAATGATGAACCTATCCCATCTGAAAGTTCTGATCTTAGCCATGTGGATGCCAGTTATCCTAGTAATAGGCAGGATAAGGTGTCTCTCTGAAAGGATTTTTGTTGTATCCAACTCCAGTCTTGAAACCTCCAATATTACTAGAGTTTTGTGTTCCCATCGCCTGAGGTCCCCCATAGACATTACCCTATGCATATGACCCTTACCCCTTGTGGTTACTCGGAGGAGGATGCATTGGGTAGGAGTAAGCCTGATGTGGATGACTTTGATTATAGTTTGGGGAAAGTAAGTATATTTTGGCTGTTTTGGAGCAGCAGGATATGTACTTTGAGGAATAGGTRCATCAGTTGTGCTATGAAAACCGCCACTAGGGGGGAGTACCCCTTTAGTTGCATAAGGGTCTGCCCCCACACCAAAGGCAGTTCCAGTGGGTGGAACGGTTCCCATTGACGCTATCAAGGGAATGGAATTAGAAGTCAAAGGAACAGAAGAWGGTCTAGGATCACCATGGCTAAAGCCTGACTCATAGCCTGACTTTCGGCCGGCTTTTCTCCCTTGGCTCCTGTTCCTCTCATAGTGCTTGTTCTAGGATAACCCAAAGGTGGTTCCTCCATAACAAATTCATTAACTATTCATTCAGTTGATTATGTTTCTCAACTAAGGGTTCCAACTAAGTAACTACCTCAGTAGCAACCATCTTAGATAGCGCCACATTAGTAGCATTCAACGTCTCGTTGATATCAATATATAATCCTATCCATTTGTCTGGTAACTGACTGCTCTGAGTGGGAGCTAAAGATTTGGAACTCGGCAGTTATCACCCTAAAAGTTTCATGTACCATACCCCGGTGGATATTGTTGAAGCGTTCCCTTTGATTTTCCTTCAAATCTTCCAGGAGGCTTGTAAAAATACCCACATACTGCGTGTATATTGAATTGAGCAAACCCCTAGCTAAGGATGATTGATCTCCCCCCCCCCCTGTTTAGGTGAAAATCGTCCAGTCTTTGCGTTTTAGACTCAGTTTGCTCAAAAGGAGCAAGATCTTCAACAAATTATTGTTGCGGAACAGTTTCTAAATTACCAAGATCATCAAGTGGGTTCTCAAGATTTTGATTGGATGAATTACCATCCTCTTGGTTGCCCGACCTTCGTGTAGATCTCTTAGGGGCCATGGTTGAGAAGCAATTATGCTTTTGCAAACTTGTCTCCCACGGTGGTCGCCAAAAAACCTATTAAGGTGATTTTGCACTTCACCAATAAGTCAACGGCCCAATATTTTTCTTAGTTTGGTAGGGGGCTCCCCCTATGGTTACTGATTATATTGATAACCTCGCTAACGTAAATTGGCTCCTAATCGATAAGAGTTAATCAAGAAGATGGGAGACTGGAAGAACAATTTGTCGTGGAACAAAGCTAAAGCTTAAAACAAAACAGAAATCAAAAACAGACATAGAACTCTGAGGGGTGGGGGAATGACCAATATGATGTAACACAACATACCTTATCTCCCACAAACTAGTTTTTATTCTGRTAGTGTAAACCTTCACGGGGCAATTGACTTTCTTCGATGCTCTGGTCATGATGTACGGATTTTATATCCAGTTCTTAGAGTCTTTTTATTATTTACTTTCGTAGTTTTGAGTTAGTTTTGTCTTTATTTTGAGTCTTTTTCCACATTTCTTTCTCTAARRCTCTAACAGCCACTTTTAGCATTTTTGCCACATTTTATCTTTTGTTTTGATCGGTTTTGCAGGCACTCATTTGATGAGTATTTTTAGGAGTTTTTTTGACAKACTTTGGATTGTTCGAGGCTCGGGATTGTGGTTCGTGTCACCTTTGGTGGAGTTTTGGAGCGTTTTGGGCACTTTCAGATGTGTTAGGCAAATTCAAGTGAGCATAACTTTCAGGACACTTATCATCTTGATGTTATTCCAATTGGAGGTGAAAGTACGTCTCGATAACTTCGAAACGACTTGTCATATGCTTGATTTCGATCTAAAACGAAGAATTTATGGCCGTTTCTTTTTCTGATCGCAGTCTAGTAGCGCCCAGTAGCGAGCGCTACTCTGCTCCGGATTGCTTTCTCGGTTTTTCTATTTTTGCTTTTTTTTTTACCTTTTCTTTTCTTGGTTTTGGCTGGTTGTATTTCCACTTGTTGGGAATTTTGATCCACTAATCTTTCATTCTTGAAAATACACTTTTGCTTTTATTTTCTCTCTCTTAGTTTTAGCTAGTAGCTTTCAAATTCTTCATTACTATTCGTCATCTTCTCCAAATTTCTTTTGCACTTTGAAGCTTGTAACCTTTGAATTCTTGCACCAAATTTTATATTCAAGCTCDAGTAACTATTCTCTATCTCTTGCACTTTTTTAATTTCATTTTGGTTAAGTATTTCATGAATTACATTTTTTGTGTTTTTATGAGATTTTCTTAGTTTTACCTATAACTTTAGATCTTGTTGTTTAGCTTGTTAAATATGGATGTTATTATGTTTTTAAGCTTGTGTGAGTAGTTTACTTGCTAGGGTTAGGTGAAACCCTCATTTCACCATGTAACTTCCAATACTTGCTTGAGGTTTATGCTTGTTTTTGCCATGACTTGTGTGGTTAAGAGGTGCAATTGCTAATTATCATGCTTAACTACCATGATAGTTTTACTAGGGACCTTTGACGAAGGAACGAGAGTAGAACTCTTAGGTGAACTCCTTAGATGAAGGAACCATGAGAATAGGGGCCAAATTCTAGGGATATTACTAGCTTTCGRGACTTTTGTGCTTAAACCGAGCTTGTGACCAAGCCATGAAAATAGGTCTTGGATTGTAAGTGAGGTTCTCCTAGCTATAGCTTGAGAGACTGGTTTAGGACCTTTGAAAGTCTCCCCTCGTTGGTTGAACCGTGTTAGAATGCCTCATTGCTTGCGTTTGGTTGTTACATGTGTGTCTAGTGTGGCGAAACCCCAATCCTAGTGCCTTAATTGTTTGTTTCTCTCAAGTTAATAGTAATTGTGACCACACTCTTAACCTTGTGCTTGGCTTAGCTTGTCGCCTCGATAACTAATCGGTGCTTAACAAGTTTTTCCCGTGGGTTCGACCCTTACTTGCCCTTGCTAGTAGCATAGTGAGACCAAGTTAGGTTTTATCTTTGGTAGCCACAACGACAAGCTATCAGGTCCCACATTTAGCTCCCCTCTTGCCGACTAAGTGGTTGTACACTTTGCGACCATGGATCCTAACCCTAGTGTCCTTCTTCCCAAAACGTTCACAATGAAAAGTGTAATTTCTCTTCTCGTTAATATATTTGCCACCAACGAACATCTTCGAAGAAGAACCCTTAACAACACCAAAGCCCTCTTGCTTTGCATAACTTCTGAAATAGCATTCCACCTCCTCCCACATTAAAAACTACATACCAACTTCTGGAGGTGGAATTAAATCATTATGCAAAACAAGTTCTTCCCTTAATGGACCACCATCACCATGATCATCATTGGCATCAATTTCAGGATCATKAACTTCACGCACTTCAACACCCAAATCGACTTCTTCTACATCATTTACCATCACCTTCTCTTCCTCTCCCACAACAACAACAGGCTCGACATCTGAGTCATCATCACTAAGCTCTATTACCTTGTCAACCTAAAACCAAAAAATAAAACAATTATCGTATGAATAGGGGTGAAAAAAAATTAAACATGTCAACAACCCTAAATTAAATGCAACAAAAGGCAGAATTAAATGCAAGTATGTGCCAATTAAATGCAAAATGTAAACTTCAGCCGCAATTTCAAATTTAAAATAAAATAGAAGATCATTAAATGAAAATTACTATTTTTACCTCAAGTGAAACATCGAACATTCTACCTACAATTCAATCCATAATTAATATCAACCAAAAACAAACATAACAGTTCAGTAATAAATTTACCTCAATAGATTCCATCACCATCAACAATTTAACAACAATTCACGAAAACAAAGAGGATTTCAGTAATTTCGATTACAGAGGAGGAGCAACAAAGAAGAATAATGTGAAGTAATTCAAGTTAGGGTTGCAGCTAGCAATGGCAACGGATCGGATCTGGACCGGATCCTTCTAGATCCAGATCCAGATCCGTTCTTGAGAGAAGGATCCAGATCCGATTCGTATCCCTCAGATTTTTTTTCTCAATATCCATATCCATATCCATATCCGACAGATCTTACGGATACAGATCTAAAACGGAACATACGAATAATTGCAAAATTTTGCCTATTTAAAGTTGCCAAAGCAACATTTAATAAATACAAGCCTTCCATACATTTTTTTTGGTCAATACTTAGAAAATAACACTACCAGAAATTCGCCTAAGGCCGACCGAAATTACCGACCGAAAAAAAATCGGTCGGTAACACCGACCGACATCGACCGAAATTGGTCGGTATATTATATCGACCGAATTATCGGTCGGTATTACCGACCGATTTTAAAATCGGTAGGTAAGTTAATTAATTTTTTTTTTCACCAAACTTTTCCCTCCATCAGCATAATTTTTTTTTATAAAAAAAACACATAATTTATTACCGACCGAAATATCGGTCGGTGAGTATATTATTTTTTTTCCACGACTCCCACCCACTACACTTTCCTCTCTCATCTTGATTCTTTCAATCACACTACCCTCTCTCTCCTCTTTCAATCACACTCTCTCTCTCCTCCTTCCTTCCCTCTCTATCCTCACCACCACCACGGCAACCCCCTCTCCCCACAGCAACCCCCTCTCCCCACCGCAAAACTCCCCTCTACCACCCCACTCCTCGCCAAATGCTGCTGCACATCGTCTCAAAGGTGATTTTTTTTWTTTWWTTTRRTWWTTTTMMT
>SNQN01000933.1:95387-114049 GCA_008642245.1 Bassia scoparia
AYMTTMMMMTTTMMTTTRRMGGMTTAAGAAAAACGAATTTAGGGGTTTAATGCAAATCGATTTTTTAAATTTTGAGGTTAAGATGTTGTTCTCTTTTATGTTTTTTTTTAATTCGTTTTTTTGAGCCAAAAAATCATTTTTTTTGTTTTTTTCGTGTTTTTTCTTCTTTTGTTTTCCAGATCTATGCTTCTTCGTTTTTTGGGTTCCATTCGTTTAATGGGTTGTTAAGCACGAATTTGAGGCTCAATTCTAACCCTTAATTTGCACATAATTTCGTGTTAGGATTGCTAGTTGTTGCTGCTGTTTGAGGCTCGATTTTGGAGTTGTTTTCACAACTCTTTGAGGTATAATTCTAACCCTTAATTTGAGTTTTATTTTCAGATTTAATTCTTGGATCGTTTTTTGTTATTTTTTTAAAATTCGTTTATTTATTTCGAATTTACCTATTAATAATTCGTTTTTTATTTTTTACTTATTTCTTTTTTTTTTCAATTTGAACCTGACTTTGAGTTTAGCTGGATTCTTGAGTTTTATTTTTAGGGTTTTGTTTTTTTTCAGATCTATAAAAAGTGTTAATTAGATTTTTGACACACAGTTGGATTCGCTTTGCTTTCATTTTGCAGCTATTTCTGCTAAACCTACTTTCAAGTATATCCCAAAGGTATATTTAAAAGTTTAAACTATTACTTTTTGACACATATGGTATTTTTTAATGAATGAATAGTGTAAAAAAATAAATAAAATGTTAAATAATTTGTGAGACAGGAACAGATATGTAGATGATTCATGGATAACAAAAGTGATAATGGCCTTGATTTTTCTTCTGAAGTTTGAACAGATGCTCTTTCATGACAATTATGGCGAATTGATTTCCTTAGATTATTTATTTATTTTTTCAAAAAAGTTTCCTTATCTTTGACGTGGCCCAATTTGATGGGATTTTGAAAAAGGTGTCTGAATTTAACAATACTCTCCTCTCTGATCAGGTCGGTACTGCATTTGTTCATGTCAACATGTTTGTAGACTCGTATTTGTCTTTTTTTTTGTTCTATTTTAGATTTGGTGTGGGTTTTGTGCATTGAGTTTCGTGAAAGTCTTTTGAGTAATTTTTTGTTTGTTATACAATTTGAAGGAGCAGAAGCAACTCTGACTCACAGAAACGGAGACTTCTAGAATTGGAGCTATGTAAAGATTTTGAAAGATACATCTCATTATCATAGTAGCAGTATTGCAGATGTAGATGTTGACTTCTTAAAGTTGCTGAACTCATGGCCGTTATCCATGATTTTCCCAAGTATGTTTAATTGTTTATAAATTGATGTGGTCATATTCGTAAAGACAACTAAAGATGTTTAAATTCAAACTATTTTATAAACTATCAGCATCTTTAACCTACTTATTTTCCAGCTTGATCTACTTCGATGATTACTAGGATTTGATGATGCAATTTTTGCTGTCTAGGTTTCTGAGACAATCTATGTTGTCCAATTTATTGGTTTTAGGGTTCTGAATTACTGGTTTTATAGCTATGCATGTGAAGATAAGTAGGAGAGCCTTTAAGGCTTTCATAATAGCAGATACATATGCAATGTGTTGCTCCATGTTGGCTTTGTTCGCCCTTATTTGGTTTATGAATGGCAAACCTTCAGAGTCGCAGAAACTAATAGACCTGAGTATCTTTGTTATCCAACAAGCATTTTATGGAACAACTGTAGCCTTTATGACAGGGGTTTATGTGGCAATATCCCCCAAGGCATTATGGARTGCTATCCTTGTCTYCGCATTCTGCTTTGGTTTGATRYTTAGCTCTCTAAAACCATTGAACTTGCTACTATCTCGGATCTTCTGCCTTATACATGATTTCTTTTATTCTATTGCCACTGAATATGACTGGCTTCCTTGCCTCCGATGTTTGTGTTGTGCTTTGCTTTTAGGTTGGTGCTTTACTTCAAGTAGTTTTTATCTACATATTTTTTTATTCCCTAAATTTCACACCTCCATTGTAACCCCCGTCATGTCTGTGAATCTGAGTCATTATTTGAAGCATATAATTACCTAAATTCAAATAATAACTTCAATTTTTTTATTGCGATACTTCCCATTTCAGGAAGCTGCAAAAACAATTGCAAATTAACCTATTTATTGGATACCATAACATGTATTTACACTACAATATTAGCTTTCAAACCTACAAATCACCTTATGTAAATAAGCAAGCAATGTCTGCTTATTTCTTTGTTCCTTCTCATCCTCAATATAACCTTTTATATTTTTGATCATGTATGCTCATCTAGTTCAATTTTTGGATTTGGATGCAGCATCCCAGCCCCGTTGACGAGAAACCAGCTACTGCCAATCGACATATTTTTGGTTCGAGCTCATATGATTGTGTAAATCATGTATTTTAGATTTCAGAAGTAGCCTTGATGTTTGTAGGTTCAAATATTTACTTTATTTTTCTTTGTGTGTGTGTGAAGTGTGTTGGCTATGAGAATCTATGTGCTGAGAGTTGTGAGTTAAGCATACCCTGCTTTTCATTTGTAATGTATATCAATATTTATTGTACTACTTTCTAATGGCTAATTGACCATATTAATAGCTATTGTTAAAAATTAATAATACGGAGTATGTTCGTTTGTATAGTTTTATACTTGTATGTTATCCTTGTCCTTACTTGGATTTATACAGAAATACGTTCTCATGGTATTTGGTAGAATTACTAGGGTGAATGGCATGTGTAGAGTATATAATGTTAGGTGCATTTATTTGAATAAGTTGTTCTGAATGACAATCAACGACAATTTTTATATTCATCCATTTGATTGAACTGCCTYAACAAACTCTTGACAATAGTAACTCAATACATAGCAACTACTAGTAGCTTAAAGCTACTGAAAACAAGAGAGTTGGTTCAAAAGCGACGATCAAATATGTCAGTACTTCAAACCTTAATAGTTATCAAAACTCTTAACCCCTTCTACTATTTATTCTTTTTTACTTATTTACAATGTATACAGTAGAAAAAAAATTAAGTTTAAGATTAGGATTACATTCTTGTATGTTTGAAATAGTCACTGTAATTATTTTTGCCTAAAGTTTTCTAGATTACACACACATTTGATTGGACTAGTACTCCTAGTTTGGGTTTGGTCAGATTGGCCTTTTTTGACTAACAKATCTGCATTAGAYGATTCTTAGTTACTYCTCCATTCACTTTTTTTAACCAATTACTYGACTAGCAAATTCTTTCAGTTAACTACTCTCTCACATTCTAGCATGAGACTCAGTATGTCATCCTATTTACCAAAAAGTAATTTACTACATGAGGAGATTTGCATGATATCTGAAAGCAAGGCTGAACAAAACGTAATTCAATCATGGAGGAACTGACAATGTCCTGGGAGCTCTATAATGCAACTGTGAAAGGGGATGTGAGCATCTTTTCCTTTGAACACACTGGTTTATGGATACATATTATGAATACACTYGTTTATGGCACGTTTATGCAATTTTATCTTTGAATTCCTGGTTTTGGAGCYCTGTTTTCCATGTRAGGTACATTCTGCTTACCTCTTTATCATCWTTCTTTTCCTGCCAATTCCGAATACATCCAACTTTTACATTCTCAAAAACCAATATGAATCTAAGCTACTGCTTTCTARAGATATGTGGAATTAACAGYAAACTTGTACTACTCTTCAAGTGTGGCAATTCTTGGATATTCTCTCGTGATATCCATACTCCGATCTCTTAATGTTAGAGTTGAGGCTGCCAGAGTTATGATTGCTGCTRCATTCATTYGATTTGTAACTACTCACATATTATTTCTCAATCTGGTAGAACTTGATCTCGGTGAGTTTTATACTGCTGCTAATTAACTGAAATGACTGGAATTAACATGAAAATSCATACATGTACTGKTGCAATTCAGCAATTCCATTTTGATTTCTGRAYGTRTAAACATGAAAGTGGTGGTTGTAATGGCWACAATARAGCTGTGTTTTTGGGCTATCTGGGCTGTTCGTTCCCATCAGCCATCGCGATGGAAGCTGTGGGTGTTGGTTATTGGGGGAGCCCTCTCAGCTCTTCTGGAGATGATAGACTTTCCTCCTTACAAGGGTTTGATCAATGCACATGTATTGCAACAAGCCATTTTTGTACCTCTGACATATATATTGTGGAGCTTGGTATGTAATGATGCAGAGTTCACTACATCCACTCTAATTAAGAAAGCGAGATAGCCTTACCCAACTTAAAAACACGATACAAAACGATGTAAAAATGGCCACCAGATCAATATTAAAACCTATTCTCAATTGAGATGTTAAATGTGATGTATTTGTGCTTTTAGTAAATAAATATTTCGTTTTTGGTTGGCAGAAACCAGCCTGAAAGCTGGTTTCTGTGCTTTTTTTTTTAATTGTATGTTCAAAATTTACCGACCGATTATTCGGTCGGTAATGGCCACTAAAAAATATAAAAAAAAACGGAGCCATTTACCGACCGATTAATCGGTCGGTATAGGAATTACCGACCGATTAATCGGTCGGTAAATACCTCCATGGGTCTCCAATTTTTGGAGGGAAAAGGCCATTTATCGACCGATTAATCGGTCGATAAATGGCCTTTTCCCTCCATTTTTTGGTCGGATTTGATTGGTCGGGAATCGGTCGGTAATCGGTCTTTCGGTCGGTAATCTTTGATTTACCGACGATTGTGATTCCGACACCTCTTACCGACCGATTTTCGATCAATAACCCCTGTTACCGACCGAAAATCGGTCGGTAAGTGTGGTCGGCCGAAGCCAATTTTCTTGTTGTGTAAACAAAGTACATACTACAAGTCCATAAAGTTCACCAATTACAAGTAAATATATAACAAAGTACACACTACAAGTCCACATAGGAAACAAAAATATATGTATTATTAAAAAACGGGTAAACGGATCGGATTTGGATCCTATTATTATATCCGGATCCATATCTGTTTTTCTGGGCAGAATTCGTATTCGACCTGGATCCGTAGGGTCCAAAAAATTAGGATCCATATCCATAAAAACGGATACGGATCCGCGGATCCTGGACCCTCCGAGACGGGTCCAGGATCCATTGCCAACTCTAGTTGGAGCAAAGGTTGGGGCATCAATTACGATGCATGAAATTCCCGCCTAAATAAATTACCCAACCCTTTTACCCCCTCTATTTTATTTTTCATTTAACATTATTTAAATTCAAAATATAACAAAATAATCAATGTTTGACCATTGTGTTCCCAACAACAGCTAAGGACCGAGACTTCCCCATGAAAAGTGTAGCTATATTAACAAACACAAAATGTTATGGTGGAAACAAAATGATAAACAAAAGTACAAAACGAAGTGCATAATAATAATATAATGCAATTATCTTTGTCTTGCATTAAAACAAACCAGGCAATTCAAGGCCAGATCATCATCCACAAACACAGAAGAGATGCTTGTTCATAATAATATGACTAATATGTAAGATGGTATTTAAGCACGCACTAATATGACTAATAGTAATACTTAATAGTAAGCAGACTAATCGGGTCAAGGTTGAAATGAACAGCTAAYCGAAATCCTTGTCACGTAGTCTGTTTGAGATTAGAGTTTTCAGGGGGGGGCCAAAGTCAGGAACGTCACACACAAGCCCGGCCCTGTAGCTGTGCAAAGTGACCAACAGCACAGGGCCCCCAATTTTATGGGGCCTCAAACCTAAAGCCCAACTCTATTTAATACAAAAAAAAATAGAAATGCAACATAGCAAGTCAGCAACAACGTAMRAACTCAGTACACGGGAATTCGGTCAATGAATTAGCTAAACACAAACACGAGAATTCGGGAAACATGCAAATGATGCAATTAATTTCCTTCTTCGATTTCTTCATCTCTCATTCTCTCTGACTTCCGATCTTCTTTCTTCTTTCCTTTCTTCAATCTTCATCAATTCATTCTCCCAAAATCACATCTAGGTTCATCCGTTCATCCCTTATTTTCCTTTATTTTTTTAATTTCAAATCCCTTAATTTCCTTTAATTCTCATTAACTTCCTTATTTTACTCAATGGAAAAATCAATTTTCCAATTATTTCTCTTGATWTTCGTTTTCAATGAATCGATTAAATATGAAAGGATTTACAAATTTTCAAAAAATTTCAACTTTTTCTTCAACATCTTCACAAATTTMATTTTGGGKGAAAAAATCAAAAATAAAAGCTCCAAAGGTCGAATCGACGAAGCCCCAAAGGTATGTGATTTACTGATTTTTAATTTTCAGAATTGAAATGAGAATTTTTTATATTAATGTGCCTAAACAAGTAAACAGATTGAACAAATTACTGCAGTACTGCACTCTGTAATGGCGTAATGTTAGTATGTTACTGATAATTTTTGGGTTTTCTGCACTCTGTAATGTTTGTTTTTTTTTTAAACAGATTGAAAGTAAGCAATTGTCGTTTGAGGAGGCAGAGGAGTATATGGAGTTAGGGCCCCATTTTTTTAGATTGGAACAGGGCCCCGAAATTTAACGGGACGGCCTTGGTCACACACTTTCTATTCTCTTTATAGAGATTCAATTCTTTAACCCAGGATTGCTTCATTTACGGTGGCTGACAGAATGCTCCAAATCCGAACACTAGGAGTCAAAAGGACACAGGAAGCAGAGGTGAAATTGTGAAAAGAATTCAATTGATTTCTGACTCATATATCCAATATCTTAAGTCATATCATTCAATTGATTGTTTATGTGTGACCTTATAAGATTAATCATATTAGTTGTGATCCAAACAATACTGTACCACTAATTATCTTTATTCTCTAGCAAGTAAATATAATTACTATTAATAATTTATTTAATTATCTTTATATATATCCTTTTATATGTATTTAGTAATTGACGTAAATGTCGAAGGACATATTCTTTCAATCTCCCACTTGTCCGAAGACAATCGCACAATTATAAATTCCTTAAGTCACTTAATGTGAAATTTGATAATACCATGTTATTTCTCAAATTCGTTTCTTGATCTTCAAGTTCAAACTGTTCAACTAAGGATTAACAATTTAATCCTATTTCGCATGGCTATGCAATTTTTAGTTCTTGCTCATCAAGAGGCCTACACTACACTAATCCTATCAAATAGGAGGACTTATTCATTATTGTATGACTATAACTCCCATTCAATTCTTAGCCCACCTGATCACTGCCATAATAGCCTCCTTTTACGACACGACGTTTAACATTGTGAAGGTTACACCAATTATATTGTGGTGATTAAGACACACTCATGGCTAAGGAATTCACTAAATACAAAGTTCTGATTCTACTCTAGCAGAWTTAAATTAGGTCAAGTCTCAATGCATCTAGTATGCATCCATATAATTGATTAAACATCTCAATGTTTCCATAACCCATGGAACCGAGTTATCAATTAATTATATGCTAATCTTTTAATAAATCACTTATGTTCAAGTTAGTGATTTAGATTAGGGACTTTAGATAAAATGTGATTTCAGTTCACTTTATAGGGTTCCATTATCGAAACATTTTCGACAATCCTATTGAAATAACAAATTATTTGGACATTTTATTTAATATTAAACCAAAAATTAAATAAGAAATAAATTATAAATTATTGGTAAATATTCAAAACATATTTTAGAATTCTTTACAATTGTAAACATGTAGTAAACAATCTAAAGACACTCTCCTATATGCTTTAGCCCCATGGACCTATTATGACTCTCATGCTTCGGTTGAGGAAGTGATTTAGTCAACGGATCTGCTATGTTATCCGTAGTATCATCTTTTCTTACTATTACATCCTGTCTTGCAACAATATCTCGAATGAGATGGAATTCCCTATGAAAAGTACGTCATCAACATACAAGAGTAGAAACGCAATATTACCCCCACTTAACTTCTTATATACACAAGATTCCTCTTCATTTCTAACAAAGCCAAACTCTTTGACTGCCTCATCAAATTTGAGGTTCCAACTCCTTGATGCTTGCTTTAATCCATAAATGAATCTTTTAAGCTTGCATATCTTCCTTGGATTTTCTACATCTTCAAAACCTTGAGGTTGTGTCATGTACACATCCTCTTTTAAGAATCCATTTTAAAAAGTAGTTTTGATGTCCATTTTCCATACTTCATAGTCATGGAAAGCACCAATCGCAAAGATTATTCTAATGGATTTCAGCATGGCTACCGGCGAAAAGGTTTCATCATAGTCTATAGCATGGATTTAAGATTATTCTAATGGATTTCAGCATGGCTACCGGTGAAAAGGTTTCATCATAGTCTATAGCATGGATTTATTTAAACCCTTTTGCTACCAACCTTGATTCGAAAACACTAATGTTTCCATCCTTGTTTTCTGTTTTCACTTTGAAAATCCATTTACATCCAATAGGTTTTACCCCACTAGGCAAATCAACCAAGTCCCATACTTGACTTTAAGACAWGGAATCCATTTTAGATCTTATGGCCTCAAGCCATCTTTCGAAGTCAGGACTCTCCAAGGCATCATTGTAAGTAGTTGGCTCTTCTAGTTCCAACATAGTTATTTCATCAAAGGTAGGGTATCATATGATCATGAAAGACAGTGGTATCAATTTAGCCTAATTCATAATATTCATATGATCATGATTTGTATGTGGTTTTTCATTATTTTAGTTCAATAAGGGGAGGAATCAATAACTCGTTAATTTGCACAATTAAAATTTGATTTTATTATTGAATTATGTTATTTATTGATTAAATTCTATTTATAATAAAATGAAAAAAAAAATATAGGAAAATAATTTCTTTCGAAGTGTTCGAACGGATTATTGTTTTTTAGCTCATAAATTTTCAAGAAAAATCAAAAATTTGTGTTAATTGTTTTGGGGCTTCGATTGGATGAGTTGTGATTTGCAAAAACATATGTTTAATTGTAACTCTGGTTTCAAATTTTAAAAGTTTTGATCGAAAATTTTAAAAATCCTAACTTTTTCCACAATTTAATTTTAATCGAGAAACCTCAATGTAGWTCAATTGGATTGAAATTTGAATGCGAAAAATTTGGTTTGGGTAAAATTTGAAGTGATTTATGCACGAGAATTGCTTAAATTGGTTCGAATTTAAATGAATATATAAAAGAAAATTAAAAAAACGCAAAAGGTTGCGCAGACCTGAGAGCAGGCCACGGTGGCTGTGGTGGCTAGCGCAGGCTGTGGCTGACTGGGGTGGCTAGAGTAGGCCGCTCCATTGGTGGTGCAGGCGGTGGCGCGTGCTGCTCCTATTGTTGTGTGGAATAGACCAGCAGTTTCAGCCTCTATTCATGCGTGAAACAGAGTAAGCAGGCTCGAAATGTTGGGCACTTCGCTGGGCCGCGTGTTGGACTGGGTTGGGCCAGTGGGTCTGACCAACTCAACTTTATTAAAACAAACATATTTAAGAAATAATTCAATATGTGTAAATTAAATTAACAATTATTTTAGATTAATTCCCTTTTTGAGTTTTAATTGAATTTAAATAATGAAAGTTTCCTCAAATTAGTTGTACTTACATTAGTTAAGTTTGACTAAATATAAAGGTAATTTTATATGCTAGTTTTATGTCCATTTATTTTGATATATTGTGTCATTTATAATATTTGATATTATTTTTTTGACATATAATGACTAGTATGGCCCAAAATCTAGGATAGAAAATACGATATGCAAATCGTTTGATCTGAATGTAATTTAAATACGATCTGTGCATCGTTAATTTTGAATGTAATTTAAGTTTAGTTTTATTTTATTATCAATGTCATTTAAATTATGTAATCAAGCTGGAAAGACTTCAAGGAAGGTGATCCATGGAGATTCAAGGAAGTTTGATGAATATTAGAAAATTTTCCTATTTTAGGGGTCATACTAGGTCATTGTTTATTCATGATTTTATTAACATTGAGCATTTAATTATTTCTTTTTTAATATTTGCTTGCATAAATTTATTTTTTGGTTAAATAGGCTATGTGTTCACTTTTGATTAACCATGTTAATTAACTTAAGTCCCCATTAATAATATTGAGTTTAATTGATTTTCCAAACAACACCTATAAGCCTTTGATAATGAATAATAAGTTCTGCCAAAGCGAGGTATTGCTCATAATTCTTGGGATGTGGGGTAGGTTTTTTGAAAACTTCCATGTTAATGTTTGGTTTAACTCAAAAAAATCATCAAAAGACAAAGTTTTGGGTTTTGAAGCTAAGAGATGGGATTAAACAAAGAGTTGTTAATCTATTTACCAAGAATTATAATTAGTTATAATTAGTAAAACGTTTACTTACCTTAGCTACTATCGTTAAAGGTAGGGCCAAAGTTCTTTTGATTGTAGTGGGAGAGGATCTTGGTTATTATTTATTCAAAGAGGGGAATTTTAAAATTTTAAATAAATTATTTAATTTTTTTAATTACTAATTATTGATAAAATATTAATTTTGCTTTATTACATTGATGTAGACATCATGTTTGGTTAAAACAACAACAACAACAATAATTCACCTTTTAATTTACGCTGTGTATTGGAAAAGGACAAATTGAATGCAAACAATTTCCATGAATGGGAAATGGCTGTGAGAATTGTTCTCAAAGCTGAAGGAAGGGAAAGTMTTCTTGACACTCCTATCCGTGAACCCCTGTCAGAAACTACAACTGTTCTAGAAAGAAGAGCTAGACAAACTCTCGAACAGAACTTTGTGCAAGTGACATATTTGATGCTTGCTAGCATGGAGTATGATTTTCAAAAATGTTTCAAAGATCTGGATGCTGACACCATAATCCAACAACTTAGAACAATGTTCGAAAAGAATGCTAGCTAGATTAGAGAGGGTTGAAGCTAACTGCAAGGTCTTGGAGTGTAAACTTGAAAAGGAAAAATCCGTTGGTGACCATGTGTTCACCATGATTGGACATTTTTAAGTTATGGAAAAATTGGGTTTTCCTTATCCCCTAGAGCTGGAAACTGACATTGTGATCAAATCCTTGCCAAAGAATTATCATGCTTTTCGTTTGAATTTTTATATGCGAGGCGGGGAAGCTACTTTGCAAGAGTTGCATGGTATGCTAATTCAGGCTGAAAGGAGCTTACATACTTAACCTACACTGAAAGATGTGCTAATGGTCAGAAAGGATAAGAAGTTAAAGAAGAAAGGGGTTCCCAAAAAGAGCAAAGGCAAGGCGGTTGCCACTAATGACTCTACTAAACCGAAAGCCACTCCTCAGGCAAAAGTAGCAGCACTACATGAGTGTTACCACTGTCACAAGGTTGGTCATTGGATATGAATTGCCCCGTCTATCTGGAGGAGAAGAAAAATGGTGCTTCATCTTCAAGGTCTCATAGAAACTTGAGCAAAGATGAGGTGGATCTCCAAGTCGACAACWGAGCAAGAGTTGTTGCTTTAGCTGTAGGAGTTTAGTTTTTAAAATTGCCTTCAGGTTTAACTTTAGAAATAAATAATTGTTATTATGTTCCCGCCATCACTAAGAATATTATTTCGATTCCAGTTTTGGACTCGAAAGGTTTTTCATTTAATATTAAGAATAGTTGTTGTACAGCGGATTTAAGTGATATGTTCTATGTTTCAGCTAAATTATTGAATGGTTTATATGTGCTAGACTTAGAAACCCACATCTACAACATAGATAGTAGGAAACGAAAAACAAATGAATCAAACCCCACTTACTTATGGCATTATTGTCGATTAGGCCACATTAGTTCAAAAACGCATAGAGAAGCTTCATAAAGACGGAGTTCTACAATCATTTGATTTTGAATCATTTGGTGTTTGTGAGTATTGTTTGATGGGGAAAYTGACAAAGTCACCTTTCACAGGTTCAAGTGAAAGGGCCAATGATCTCTTAGCTCTCATACATACTAATGTGTGTGGACCTATGAGTACCGTGGCTAAGGGAGGTTACAACTACTTTATAACTTTTACTGATGATGTAAGCAGATATGGATATGTTCATCTCATGAGACACAAGTCGGAGTCCTTTGAAAAGTTCAAGGAATTCCATAATGAAGTAGAGAACCAACTTGAGAAGAAAATCAAAGCATTGCAATCCGATCGTGGTGGTAAATACTTGTCTCAAGAGTTTAATGATCATTTGAAAAATTGTGGCATACTTTCACAATTGACTCCACCAGGGACACCACAGTTTAATGGAGTTTCTGAAAGGAGGAATAGAACTCTATTGTATATGGTTCGATCAATAGTGAGTCTTGTTGATTTTCCTATTTCATTCTGGGGATTTACATTGGATACATCTGCATTCACACAAAATAGATCACCTTCCAAAGCAGTAGAAAAAGACACCATATGAGATGTGGACTCACTACTACAAAAATGGGCAAAGAGACCGGTTAAAAAAGGGCAAAGAGACCGTATAATAACCGATCTCTAGCTCACAGGGCTCTTAGGTAAAGAGACCGGTAGTTTTTTTAAGTCTCTTTAAGCAACCAAAAAGACCGATGCATACATATAACCGGTCTCTTTAGTTAGTAGGCTAAGAGACTGGATCAACTAAATAACCGGTCTCTTATATGGTAAATTATGATTTTTTTTATTATATCAACTAAATAACAACCTGTCTCTTTGTTTATTTTATTAATTAAAAAAAAGTACAGCAGGTCTCACCTGCTTTATTTCAGCTAGTATCTAGAATTTTCCCCACACTTCTAACAAAGCAAATACATAATACTTCGTATTATTTAAAACTGTTAGAAAATAGAAATACATACAAATACACCCTTACTTAAAATTCTTAGAAAATAGAAATACATACAAATACAACCTATAATATATTACTCAGAAAAAAAATTATATCATCAACTAAAAAAACTTCTGGCCTTCTTCTTTATTTAGGTGTTGAACTCTTCACCTTCAACTTAATTAAACTCTGTACCTATTAAAAAAATTAGAAGTTTAACCCAAATAAATAAGAAAATCCAGAAATTATACACAATAAAATTCAAAATTTCGATCTGCGTCAAACAATTATTACACCAAACATCACACCTCACCTACCCTTTTTTTATAGAAAAACAAGGAAAATTTATTAATCAACCAAATCTGCCTCTACAATGTTAAATATATGATTATATATTTATATAAATTTAATAAACAAGGAAAAACAAATGGTATCACATAAAGAACAAAGATAAAAAAATATCATTTAACAGTAATCCAACGCTTGATACCTCCTTCAGCCTCCTCGATCAAAAATCCCTGAAAATCCAAAAACCAAAAACACAAAAACAAGTCAAGTTCTAAAATCTCAAAATTTTCGGAAAACCCTAAACAACATTTATTAAATAAAAAACAAGAAACTTAAAATCGAAAAAATGAAATAAAAATCCATAAAAACTAGAGAATCTAAAAGACCAAACACAAAAAGAAAAACCTAAAATCAAAACTCAAAAATCAAAAAAGCCCAGTTCTAAACACTCATAATCTGAAAACCTAGAAAACAAAATCGAAAAACCTAAAAATAAAACTCAAAAATCGAAAATCCCAGATCTAAAAACACAAAAACAAATTCGAAAAACACTTATGAATCAAGATTAAAAAAAAAACTAAAATCAAAAAAATAATGAAACAAATTTGTAAAGTGAGGAAAAAAATGCTTGAATTGAATTGAATTTTCTAAAAATATAAATGAAAAATCCAAAAATTTTAAACATAAATCGTCGAATCGAAACCAAAAATATTAAAAATCGAAAAGATCCCAAATAACCACAAAAATCAAAAACATATTTCGAAGAACAAATTTCAAAAAATAGAAAAGCAAAAAAAATTGAAAAACCTAGATCTATAGTTACTAAAGAAAAAAAACCTTACAACTTAGTTCTACAGAATCTGATAAGAAAGAAACAAAAAAAAAGACAAAAATAAGAAAATTACCACGGATTTTGCCTCCAAATATATTGTGCAAATTAAAGCTAGCAAATTTCCTTATGAATAAAACTTGAGCAGCAAACAAATTGAGCATATAAGAATTAGTGAAATAGAAGGAACTTAGAGAAAAAAAAGGTGAGATTGGGAGTGTTTTTGTAACAGGAGAGAAAAGTTAAATGTGAAGCACAAGAAGCGTTTATAAAGAATATAAAGTATCAACACAATGTTCTAGAAAGTTGTGATATTGTACAACTGTATAATGGGCCCGCAGAAATGGAAATAAAAAAATTTATATATTGAGATAAGAAACCGGTTTTGCTATGTTTGGTCTCTTATATTCATCTAAGAGACCGGTTGGAATGAATATCCGGTTTGTTACATTGAAAAACCGGTGATATAACTTAACTAGTCTCTTATAAATGGTGTTTTTGCCTTTTTTGTAGTAGTGACTGGAAATGTTCCAAAGTTAACTTTTACAAGGATTTGGGGTTAGTTGTGAAGCTTATGTAAAACGTTTAATATCTGATAAGCTAGCACCTAAATCCGAAAAATGTCTTTTTGTGGGTTACCCAAATAAGACAAAGGGATACTACTTCTATAATCAAAGCAAAAACAAAGTGTTTGTTGCTCGCAGTGGTGTTTTTCTAGAACATGAATTTATTTCTAGAAAAACAAGTGGGAGTAATGTATATCTCGAAGAAGTTCGAGATGAGAAATAAATGGATGAGGTTCACACCTCGTCAGAGGCGCCCAAGCTTGTAAATACCCAGGAGGCAGTTCATTCGACGCACTTACCTCATATCGCCCCGCGTGGAGATAATCCATGTGAAGTCTCTTAACCTAATGAGGAAGAAACTTCTTCTGTTGTTCCCCATCGCAAGTCTAGTAGGACAATAATTCCGTTTAGCAGATATATATATATATATATATATATATATATATATATATATATATATATATATATATATATATATATACTTGACGGAAAGCTCTGATACCATTGTTGGGTTCCATATATGCGTATTAGCGGAATTTCAGGAAATGATTTCCGAACATCTATCACAGGATCATAATCAATTGAAACACCAACGTTTGCTAGAACGGAAGAGACGTACTCTTGCTTTTACTTGTTTCGGATTTAGAGAGAAAAGAGAATATGAAATATTTTTAGTACTGAAAAATATAACTGAGATGATCTCTCTTTACTTATGCTATATCCCTTATATAAGCATAGTAAGATAGGATAAATGAAACTAATTATTTCATCCTTATCGGATTGCGACTCATGTATCCAATATCTTAAGTCATATCATTCAATTGATTCTTTATGTGTAACCTTATAGGATTAATTATATTAGTTGTGCTCAAATCAATATTGTACCACTAATTATCTTTATTCTCTAGCAAGTAAATATAATTACTAATAATAATTAATTTAATTATCTTTATAAATATCCTATTTATATGTATTTAGTAATTGACGTAAATGTCAAAGGACATACTCTTTCAAGTTGGCCTTGTCACGGGACGGGGTAACAGTCTACCAGCTAGGAAGAGACGAATGTCAATAATGTTAGGGAGATACGAGCCTTAAACAGAACCTAAAGTAGAACTATTCTCCATTGCAAAATTATCACCGCATAGCTTTAGAAAGTCACTTCTAGGGTTATTAAATTTAAAGGCGTCGCGGTAATCTTTATGTATTTTTTTCTACTTGACTGATAATGGTTTCCCTGATGTCGAAAATGATATCGGACAGAGTGAACTAGCGGCCAACCAGAAAAAATTGGAATGGGCTACCAAAGGGGTGTACCGACACCTGCAAGGGAAATAAAAATCCACTACTTTTTAACAGAAAAACCCAACAATGAGAATGAATATCAAATAATAGAATTAGAATTACTTTTTTTTAACGGAACATAAAATTAGAATTACTTTGTTTGAACGAAATCAGTTACTTCATAAAGTCGTCATCTTAGTTTTCAAAAGCGCGCCTAGGCTCAAGGCTCATCGAAGCTTACGAGAATGGGATTTTTTCAAGAAAATCATGCCCACCTCCGAGAGGCTCAAAGAGTCACACACCTAGTGCCCCTTTAGTGAGGTGCCTTTGCACCTTTCGGCAACTAACTTAAAAACAATAAAAAAATTCAAATATCACTACAAGAATTGCGCCTAAGGCCGACCGATACTATCGACCGAAAAAAATCGGTCGGTAACACCGACCGACACCGATCGCAATCGATCGGTAAATTACACCGACCGAACAATTGGTCGATATTTACCGACTGATTTTTCGGTCGGTAAATACTTAATTTATATTCCCTCCAACAGTCCCAAAAAAAAATCAAAAAAAAAGTCCAAAAAGTTTACCGACCGAAATATCGGTCGGTAAACTTTGTTTTTAAAATTAAAAAAAAAGTTTTTTCCCTTGTCTTTCTACCCTTTTTTATTTCGACCCTCAGTCTTCTTTGATTTTAAGCATATACTTTTTAAAATAAAAAAAAGTTTATTTTCACGCTCAATCTTCTTTCCTTCTCCTCTTACCTCATTCTCACGCTCCTCACCATCTCTCTCCTCTCATCACACTCTCACCCATTGTCATCTCTCTCCTCACAATAACCCTCATCCTCTCAACTCTCTCTCCTCTCTCCTCTCTCCTCTCTCCTCTCCTTCTCCCTTTTTTTTGAGTCCTCAGCCACCCTCGTAACCCCTCATCAGCGCCACCCTCGTCGCCTCATTTTCGTCGCCCTTGATGGACAGCCGCGTCCTCGTTATCGTCGCTTCGTTTTCGTCACCCTTCTTACCTCAGATTTGGTGAGTTTTGTTTTCCCTGTTTTTAGCTTTTTATGTCATTTTTAAAATTTTTGATTTCGTTTTTAGTTAGATCTAGGGTTCTTAGTTTCTTGTTTTTTATTTTTGATTTCATTCCTTTTAACTTTTGATTTCGGTTTCTTTGATTTTTTATTTCAGTTTTTTTTATTTGTTTTCCTATTGATTTTCAGATCTATTTTTTGGTTATTTCTTTGAATTTTCGTGTTGTTGGAATTTTTGAATTTTTTTTACTGATTTCCTCCCTCCCTTTTTTTATTTTCGGGTATTTAGGGTTTTGGTCAATTTTTCCAGATTTTGATCTTAAAATTAGGGTTCAATATTTTTTTATTTTGATTAATTTTTGTCCTTTCTGATGATTTAGTCTGTACACTGTTAATTGTTTCCTTTCTAATTTTATCTTGTTACCTGTAATTTATAGTCTGATGATGTAGATATGAATTGTTGGTTTTAATCTGAATCAATGAAGATAATTAATTCACGACTCATAAACAAGGAAGGGATGCAAGGAAGGTCTTTTCGTTTAACAATGTATTCGGAACAAATGCCACTCAGCGTAAGATATCCATCCTTTGCAAAATATGCTACGTAGCACAGTTCTAACCTCTTGGTTGCTTTTGTCATYAGTTTGACTTGTATATCCTTTCGCATTCAGAGCAAATATATGATAATACACAATCAGTAATCAGATCGGTTTTAGATGGCTTCAATGTTTGCATCTTCGCATATGGTCAAACTGGCTCTAGGAAGACATACACTATGGTACTGGCACTTTCTATTTATCTTAAGTTGTTATATCTTTTTTCTTTTTTGAAATCAAACTCAGTTTAACACATATTTCCTGGATTTTTATGGCTGACATGTAGCTGATTATATTTGTAGAGCTTCTAAGGKTTCTATCTTGCTTGGGTTTTACTGTAAATCTTCCTCACATTAATGTTCATTTTCGTGTTCAGAGTGGCCCTGATTTGACAGCGGAAGAGACTTGGGGTGTCAATTACCGAGCTTTGCAAGACCTACACTAGTAGAAAAATCCTCAAAAGCTGGGGTTATTTAGGGGTCAAAAGCTGGGGTTTTTAACCCCAGCTTTTGAGCTTGCAGCTTTTGTCAAAAGCTGGGGTTAAAATAACCCCAGCTTTTGACTTCACAAAAGCTGGGGTTTTTAGCTAAAAAAACCCCAGCTTTTGTGAAGTCAAAAGCTGGAGTTTTTAGCTAAAACCCCAGCTTTTGTGAAGTCAAAAGCTGGGGTTTTAGCGAAAAACCCCAGCTTTTGACTTCACAAAAGAAGCTTTTGACTTCACAAAAGAAGCTTTTGACTTCACAAAAGCTGGGGGTTTTAACTAAAAACCCCAGCTTTTGTGTTTTTTTTTTTTAATTTCTACGTACAATATATAAACCTGTATTTACGTACAATATATATATATATAATAATAATCTGTATTATATAAACCTGTATTTAGTCGATCTTTTCCGATCGTAACACAAAAAATATATATAAATATTTATGTATACAATAATACTAATAATAATTAGTTCAAAACATACAATAATAATCYTCAAATTAAAGTTACATGCATGTATATATATAAACAAAATCTACTCCAATAAACTAATAAGTTTAATAAATAGTTCATGATATATAAGATCTAGAACACACAATGGTCGGTGACATAATTAGCGAACTTGTCCCGAACTTCATTGATCTCACCATCTATGGGTAGCTTAGATATATGTTTTAGATATTATTTATAGCTGAATTACGCCTTTTTGAGATATTATTGTATATTGAACTTCATATTTTTTTCACTTTAAGCTAAGTTTATATACAAGTATCTTTATTTCATAGGTCTTCAACACACCAAGATGATGAGCTTTTCGATGCG
>SNQN01000934.1:17576-114042 GCA_008642245.1 Bassia scoparia
TAAAAGTTTCATAAGTAAAGGCCAGACTCAGCTGGCAGGAATTAAGATACCTAAAATACAAAGGCTCGAGCACCAACACCGACCACCCATACTTACAAAATTCTTAAAAATATTTAAAAAGTCATTACAATACTATGGCCAGAACATGGCAAGCAAAGAAGATTGAAAATTAAAGAAAATAAAGAKCAAAGCTTCACTCCGGGGAACTGGCYGTCTTCTCACCATTGTCATCATCATCCGAAGACACCCCCTTGCTTGGAACCTGRTGCGTGGAAGATTGACCCTTATCTGCATGAGCTTTGGAAGCAGAGGCACCATCCACAGTGGAGGCCTCTCTTTGGGTTGAGGCTTGTGCAGCCAACTCAGATGCTTTCTTGGAACGACTCTCCAACAGGGTAGCTAATTCGGCAGCTGCTAGCTCGTCATACTTCCCCCTAAGAAAAGCCCACTGATCGGGGATCACAGCAGCAGCAGCGGTCTCCATCTTTGACAGGGCATGGTCGATGCCCGTCTTGAAGGAAGACTGACCTAGGGAGATCCGGAATCGTCAACCCTCGGGTGTGGKAAACCAAGCCTCGACACTGGCCTGGTTGATCTCCCCAGACTTCTCCTTTTCCTTCTCAAGCTCGAAGGRCAGCTTTTCGATCGTAGCATCCCGCTTCTCTATTATTTTCTTCCTCTTCTTAGCTCTCTGGGTAGCTCGATCGAAGTCATCGCTCAACTGTTGGCGGTCCTCCTTCCATTTCTTCAACTCGTCCCTCTCCTTGGCTAGGTCCTCCAACTCCTTGTCCTTGCCCTTCAAGGCCTCCATCTTTCGAGATAGGGTTTTCTTGTTGCGGGCATGGTGCAATGATAGGGAGTGCATCCGAACCGTCAACTGTGCAAGAAGGAGCATTAGAGACAGCAAATCAAAAATAGAACAAGTGTTGAGCCTTAAGAAAAGTATAAAATCACATACCACAAGCCAGGCTTTCTGCAAATCCTCGATTTCCCGAGCCTGTGCCTCCTCTTTCATAAGCTCGGAGACGTCTTCTTGGAAGACAACCCCCTTCAAAGCCTCCTRGGCTCTCTTCGTCTTACCCTCATCTTCAAGTAGGGTGAGGGGGAGAACAGAACCAGCAGTCGGCTTAGAGCGGGCACGCTTTCGTCGATAAGGAGTCTCGACCACATCCTTCGTCAGGTCGATAGGGGTGCTGAAATTCTCAAAGTTGTCGACGAATGGAGGATTGGCAGGAGGGTCGGGAAGGTGCTCCCCATCGGGGTCAGTCTCGAGCACCGCCTCTAAGCCAGAAGAAACCTTTTTCTTCGGGTTTTGTACACAAAGCTAGTTAAGCTTAAAGTAAAAAAAACTAAGTATGGAAGATCGAGAAATAGGTGGTAATCATACCTCAGCAATAGCTGGGATGGTCAAGTTCCCAGCCTCCATCTCCGAGGCAATGTCCCCGAACAGATAATCGGTTGCAGTAAAGGTTTCAARCATCYAGAAGTTTCCGAATCTACCAACCTTTGTCAAAAAATGGAAGCAATAATTAGATCACACGGAGTACAAGGATAAAAACACAATAAAATGACAAGTATAAAGACTCGGACTTCAAAACAGAGCATCAAACACCCTACCAGGTGACATTTTCTGACTCAGGCCACACATGGCAAGGTAATGCTCATTCTYCAACGTAGAATCGTCAAGTAACCACCCACAAACAGCATCGGGAAGAGCATAGGGCTCACTAGTAGCCCATTTCTTCTCCCTAAGGAAGAAGAAAGCTACAACACCCTCGGACATGTTCATGGGTGGAACATTATAATTGAGGATTAAGTTCGGTCTGTTCAGGGTCCTCACTCGGGGGAAATCCCAAGCGGTAGGTTTATACACAAAGACATACTCTCGGCGAAACCCCTTCCAATTGGACTGAGTCTTGCCTAATACCTTGTACGGCTTTTGGCACTGGAAAATCCACCATCCCGGACCGTAATTATCCCCTTGACACTCGGAGAGTTTGAAGATATTGCGAAATAAGGTCATGGTTGGAGGTCTCCCCATCCAGTTGCAAAGAAAAATGAACCCGGCTATGWGGGCAATCGAGTTCGACATCAGGTTATGTAAAGCGAGGTTATAATCCCGCAACAATCAAGGAATGAAAGGACCGAGTGYGAAGAGAAGCCCCATCTCCAGATGAACTTTATACACAGCCACGGTCACGGGAGACGGGGTGAGGACCGATTGGTTGAAGTTCGAAGCGATATACCTGTACGGGGGAGTAAGATAGAATTTGTGGCTCTCRTAGAAATGAAGCTCCTTCAGCAACCTCTGCTGGTAATGTTTCTCGATAAAGAAAAAGCCCAGTCCCTGATCATTATCCGGAGCCTCTTGACCAGAAGTAGAAGCTACAACCATTCTGTCAATTTTAAAAGTCACCGAATCCTCCACAAAGTTGCGTCTAAACAATGGGTAGTCGTTGCCCTTGACCCTACATGTCCCAACCTGCCAAGGTAATAATACTCCCTCTTGCTCCTCTCCCTCGGGCTTGGGGGTCAAGGGTGAAGACTCTATGGGTATAGCATCCGGTATGTTTGGGTTATGCACAACACTCGGAATAARAGTACCCTCGGGCATCACTAGGCCATCTAGCAAGGMAACYCCGTCTACTAAGTCATATATGTACTCCCTAAGCGAAGGGACATCTACTGGGGGAAGGTTATCTACCTGGTCATTTACAAAGTCCAAGGTCGGTTGTTCATCCGAAGCTAAGCTAATACTTACATCTAAGTCAGAAAACAATAAGCCTTGAGTCGGGGAATATACCGGGGCACTATTTAAATCAGAATCAGAAGGCAAACTAGAATGTAATACAACAAAAAGCCTAAGTCAAGGGAGTCAGGAAAACAACATACCTTAATCGGTGTAAACCTAAAGGGTGAAGAACTGGCACCTCCCTCGGCAACAATCCCGATCCAAAGCGAAGACAGAAATCCTCAAGGATAAAGAACTCTAAAAAGAGAAGGAGAATCTCTAAAAAGACTTAGAGAGAGAAGAGAGAATTTTCCTAGACAATTCTATAGAGAGGAGAGAGCTTTTAGAGAGAGAAGCTAAAAATGGAAAGTGGTGAAAGTGAAAATGATTTTTCACCGAACTTACTATTATATAGACAAGTGAAGGTGAACAGTTACATCAAGTACAACTTTTATTATAAATATTAAAAGCGGTAAAATCGTCCACGTGTATCCTTCAAGGCTCCCAAAAGGAAGCCCGAGCATCAACACTTGTGAAAATTTGAGCAATCATCCTTTTCCCGAGGTTGGCACCCTCGGGGATCATAAGATAGTATTTCATTTTCTCGAGGATGTGGTACCCTCAAGAAACAAAGAGGTCGATAACTTCCTCCCAAGGCAAGCACCTTCAAGAATCAAGCTATGATGCTTCCTTTTCCTAAGGCTGGTACCCTCGGGGATCCCAGTGTGATGTTTCCTTTTCCCGAGGTTGGCACCCTCGGGAATCCAAGGAGGACGCTTTCTTTTCCCTAGGTTGGTACCCTCGAGAACCCAAGGAGTGTATTTCCTTCTCCCAAGGCTAGTACCCTCAGGAATCCAAGGAGTGTTCTTCTTTCTCCTGAAGATGGTACCCTCGGGAATCTAAGAATTTTGTTTCTTTTCCCCGAGGTTGGCACCCTCGGGTATCCAAGGGTGGTGTTTCCTTTTCCCAAGGCTGGTTCCCTTGGGAATCCAAGGACTTTGTATCTTTCCCCAAAGGTCCGAACCCTCGAGAATCCATGTATTATGTTCCTTTTATCCCGAGGCTGGCACCCTCAGGAATCCAAGGATTATGCTCCCTTTTCCCGAGGTTGGCACCCTCGAGAATCTAAGGATTATGCTCCCCTTTCCCGAGGCTGGCACCCTTGGGAATCCAAAGATTATGCTTCCCTTTCCCGAGGCTGGCACCCTCGAGAATCCGAGGATTATGCTTCCTTTTCCCGAGGCTGGTACCCTCGGGGATCCAAGGACTTTGTTTCTTTTTCCCGAGGTTGGCACCCTCGGGAATCCAAGGATTATGCTCCCTTTTCCCAAGGTTGGCACCCTCGGGAATCCAAGGGTTATGCTTCCTTTTCCCGAGGCTGGTACCCTCGACACTCGAGACTAAACCAATGAGGGCTTATTAGCCCCTCGGAGCTCGACCGTCATTAGGGCTTATTAGCCCCGGGGATCCGATCACCATGGGGCTCATTATCCCCTAGCCGAGCAAACATCTTTAAGGCTCGAAACTCGGCAAACATGGGGCTTATTAAGCTCTGTCCAAGCAAACACCTTCGGGACTCAAGACTCGATCAAACATGGGGCTCATTAGTCCCTGACCGAGCCTTCTCCCACAAAGGCTCTGCCATTCAGTTCCCCTTACCGAGGAACTCTACTTAAGCTAAAAACACATGAAAGTCTGGGCGACCTTCCTCCTACCATCGGGGGCACCATTTCGGCACGATCGTTGGACCGTGACCCTCGAGCAAGCAACCTGACTGGCTCCTTGATTAAATCCCTYACCGAGTACCCTCATTCTTATAGGCTCGAGAGTTGCGCAACCAGACCGAGAGGGTTGAGCATGATTCCGCTTGACACCTAACCTCCCTCGGACTTCGGTATAAGTATCAAGCGTGGGGCTAATTGTCCCTACCCAATTACTAGGCGCCATGTGGCATCTGGTGGGTCCCACTTGAACACTGATAAAGCATGTGGGCCCCACATACCCACGTGATAAAGGCACCCCCAGTAGGGTAGGCTTGTATAGTGTCAGATGGTGAAATCTGACATGTGCAGTCCCTTTGTCCCACATTGACTAAAAGTTGTACTTCTTTGTTCCCACATTGAAGGAAGAGCCAAAAGCCTCCTCACCTAACCCTATAAAAAGGGACTTGGTGAGCCCATCCCAGGTATCTAATTCAGAACCAACCGAGTACAATCTAGTGCCTATATCTAGCTTGCTCAACCTTCAGTTAGGTCTCCTTGCTGACTTAAGCATCGGAGGGGATTTTCCCYGAGATCCCTCGGGTTAGTCAGCTTTGCTTGTTTTGCAGGTTAGCCGGAGGAGACAAGTGTCCATTCTCAGGACGTTGACAGAAGACACGTACGTGCCAGCAGTCATTATTTTCACCCTAATACTCTATTGTTTCTCTTTGTAAGTTCCCTGAATAGGAACAATATTAATGTATGACCAAAAAAAGAGAAATTAAAACAAAAAATAAAAGACAGGAACTAGAAAAATAAAAAATTTATACGTTTTATATTAAAAAATCATTACTTAAAATATAGAAAATTAAAATTTAATGAAAAAACCTCTATCTAAACAAATAAAATAGGAAAAATAACATAGAAATTTCTACAAGACTATGCACGTATACGCGTGCATTTCTTAACTCATACCTTGTATCATTAATGCCAAGTGTGAAGTGTTAAATGCTCATAAAATATTATCCCTCCAAAACTCAAGTTGACCTCATTTTCTTGTACACTTTTTAATTTTCTAAAGTTGAAATGAAACAGTAAATGTGTCCTCAATAATTTAATGAGATGATGTAAAAATCATTATACCTTATTAAAAATCATTAACTACTTTGTTCATATAATTATTTTCTCTCTCGTGGCTTTCTCCTCCCTCTTAAACAAAAAACCCTAAAAAGGGGCTGCCAAGGATGAAATACTCTCTGGTAAGCCCCTAATTTCTCCTTTAATTTATTGGTTTTTAGTCTTTTATATTTATTCAATAATTTTAAGTTCTCCTATTATGGGATTTAAATTTAATTTAGTTTTCCTTTTGTAGGAATTAGTTTTAGTTTCCCTTTTGTGGGAATTACGTTTTGTTCCCTTTTGTGAATTAGATTCGTTCTCTTTTTATTTCTATTGAATTAGAATTATTATTAGGTTCAATTTTCATTGTATTTGTTGTTTTTGATATGTGTTGTAGATGTCGTATGACTTGTTATTAATGAAATAATTTCTTTCCCTAAAACAACTACTTTGTTCATATAAATCGTGCAACACAGAGGACTAATGCATGACACTAAACTACTTATTAAAAAACTATCCTATAAATCGTGCAACAACACACGAGTGTAATGTTGTGTAAACAGCAAAATTGAACCCTAAGAGCAATTACAATGGAGAGGAAAAATTTCCTCAATTTGATAAAGTTAAGCAAAATTGTTAAATTGAGATCCCACTATGGTGAGGATACTATCCTCAAATAAAAGGAAAGGTAAATATGCTGGGAGATCGAGGAAGAATAAAGTAGCACAGTACCTTGCGGGCCCCACGTGCTGTGCTACGAAAATATTTTTTTTTTTTGCTTTCACATGGCCCYAAACGCTGTGTTTTGGGGGTGTAGAAAGCAAAAAAAATTAGACAGGTAGGATTGGCTGGCGCGTCAGGCCAGCCAATCAAATCGCGCCACTTAGCCAGTTTGAAGCTCCCAGCCAATCAGAATTAATCTGATTAATCCCAACGGCTATTTTATTTAAAGCCCTTTTCTTGTATAAAAAAAAATTTTTAAAAAAATAAAAAAAAATTACCAATGTCAATATTTTTCCTCCTCTATAAATAGACACCCATTTTGCTATATTTTGACACACTTTGGAAAATCACAAAAATTAATTATCTTCTTATTTTCCTCTTAATTTCCTTCAACTAAATCCTCCAATTTAAATAATCACTAACTACACTATTTTTTCTAAAATTATATAATTTTTGCAATTACAAAATTATTTTGTTCTTATAGTCTTGTTAATGTTTGTTTATGTTGTTTTAAATTATTGGTGTTGTTATTTGTTGTTAATGGTTAACATATTTTTATCGTTTTTTATCAACTTTAATTTTCTGAAATTTAATAGCAATAATATTTAAGAATTATTTATTTTGATGAAGTATGATGTTGTTATTGGTTGGAATGCACAGATTGTACTATCTTAGGTTAGATTGTTGGTGTAATTTGATGTGTAATATAAATTTACTTCATGTTAACAAATACTCTACTTAAACTTTGACATATTGAATCTTTATTGTATTCTCCAACCATAAACTTTAAATGTGTGTTGAACCATTATTGTTTTTAATATGAAAAATATTGTATTTTGTATAATTATTTTTTGTGTATCATGTTGTAGAAATGGATCCTAACTTTCCCAACTTCACCTTTAGTTTGAGTGAATTCAATGATGCTCTTTTCACCCACCCTGAATTTCAAGCAACTCTTCAACGAAGAGGGATTACGCTGCCCRAAAATCCGTCACCCAATTCYGACTCTCAACAGAACTCTCCTCATGTGTTTCAAGGGAGTAACTCCCATCATGAGGAGGATGATGAGGAAACTATTCCCGAGACACCGCAACACCCTCCGCCAATTCCAGCAGTCCCGGTTACGGAAGACCGAACCCTTGCAAGGGCCACCCATACTTGGTCTGTCGCGGAGGATACAACCCTCATTGCGCTGTACATGCAACATAGTGAAGATGCTATGGTGGGGACATACCAGAAGGAGAYCGATCTTTGGAGAAAGGTGTCTCGTGCTTGGAACGTCGCGCAGAAAGAGAATCCCTATGTCCTTCCGCCTAGAGAACTGAAGAGCTTGGAATGCCATTGGAGAAGGATGGCAACTGATTTACTGCAATGGGGACCTGCTTGGGACGAGGCTGGAAGAGTGGATTCAAGCGGTGGAAATGAAGTTGATCGTCTACAAAGGGCAATGCGTTTATTCTCCATGACTTCTAAGCCTAAACCACATAACTTTACTTTTCAACATGCTTGGGAGTTCGTTAAGAATGACCCAAAGTATGGGGACAAATTGAGATAGGCATTGTCAAAAGAGGAGAGAGTCGCTTTGGRTGTTGATGAGGATGGAAGTAGTGGGAGTGGGAAGAGGTCTAGGACTGAGGCTGGTGTTGAAGGTGAAGTTGCTACGGCTGACTACTCATCAGGAGGAATACCTCGCCCTGAGGGTGTTAAGAAGGCGAAGGCTGGGCGTAACAAGGGCAAAGCAACGCTTGACGAGGATGGGTACATTGGTGAGCAGATGAAGTTAAACATTGAGCAACGCAAATTTGAACACAGTCTAAAAGAGAAGAGGTATGAACTCCAACTTCAGAAGGAAATGAGAAAGCAAAAACAAGTTGAAATGGAGAGGCTAGAGCYSGAGCGGCTTGAWAGGGTAGAGCYCGACCGGATGGATATGGAACAAAAGAAGATCAAAGTGCAGCTGCTACAAGCTCTGATGTCAAAGGGAACTCCTCTAACACTTGCTGAAGAGGCGTACAAGGATRAACTATGAAGAGATGTGTACGGGGAATGGAGTGGTGAAATTATCCAGTTTATGGCAAATGGCAACCAACAATAAGACTTCTTTAATAATGTGGTTTAGTTTTCAGTAGACGCTTTAATTTGATGTACTTGTGAATGTAGTTCATGAATAACTTTAAGATTGTTTGTTGTTTAGAGTGGTAACTTAGAATGATTTGTGGTATTTTGTTGTAATTTCTTCTTATTGTTTGTATGGTTTTCTTTTAAGTTTATGAATAAGTTGGTTGTTTTAAAGCTTTCAATTAATGGTTTCAAATCTTACGATGCAATTCCTACAACTCTACGCATTTACTACTATCAAAGCAAAGATTCTTTTGTGAAAAAAACATCAATAGGTTTCTGAACAATCTTCAATTATCTGACATAGCAAAGATATTTTGTAATGAACCATCAATTTTCTGAAAAAGCAAAAATTACTTTCTAAAAATACAAGTGCTTAATTCTGAAAATGCTACAACTTTCTGAAAAAGCATCAATTGCTTTCTGAAATATATTTCCTGTAAAWYCTAACATTTTTTGAGAAAGCATCAATTATTTTCTCCAAGTACATCACTACCTTATGACAAACAAAAAATATTTTCAAATGCATATATAATTTTCTGAAAAGCATCAATTGCTTTCTGAAATATATTTCCTGTAAAAGCTAACATTTTCCAGATAAAGCATCAATTATTTTCTCCAAGTACATCACTACCTTATGACAAACATAAAATATTTTCAAAAGCATATATAATTTTCTGATAAAGTGTCACTTATTCTGAAAAGTTCAATTATTTTCTGAAAAAGCAACATTATTTTAATTTTCTACAATAATTTCTTTGTAGTGTTCACCTTACATTTTCTATTAAATACGCACACATGTTACAAAGCATAGGAACACTAGTACAACAATAGGCACACATCTTACTAAAAAAAATTACGCATTCTTCCCAAAACCCTTAACATGTATTCATTTCCAATTAGCTCTTCCTCAAGTTCTAACTCGTCGGGTTCAGATTTAAACAATGAATTTGAAGAACTAGTACAACAATATCTATTCACCAAGTTACCACTACAACAACAAACACAAAACCAAAATGTAGCTGGCCCAAGGAGAAGAGTTGAAAGAAATAGAGAGCTAGGCCATGAGKAGTTGTTCAATGATTACTTTGCGGAGAATTGTGTTTATAATGAACACCAATTTCGTCGCAGATTTCGAATGCAAAGGCCATTGTTCTGCCGAATTATGGACAAAGTGGTCGAAGGAGATGAATGGTTTCAACAACYTCCCGATGCTGTCGGGAGGRTTGGTTTATCACCGTTGCAAAAGTTCACCGCTGCGCTTAGGATGTTGGTGTATGGTGTTGCAGCAGATGCGGTAGATGAGTACCTACGAATGGGGCAAACGACTGCAAAATTGGCATTAAGTCACTTTTGTCAAGGGGTCATTTCAAACTTTGGAAATGATTACTTTAGAAGGCCTACTGCTCAAGATTTACACCGAATCCTATACCAAAATGAACGTCGAGGTTTTCCCGGCATGATCGGCAGCATAGATTGCATGCATTGGGAGTGGAAGAACTGTCCAACGGCYTYGAAAGCAAAATATGTTGGTCGATCTCACYCTGCAACACTCATTCTAGAGGCGGTTGCTGATCAAGATTTATGGATTTGGCATGCTTTCTTTGGAATGTCTGGCTCCTTAAACGATCTTAATGTCCTTTACAAATCTCCTGTGTTCGATGAGGTGCTACAAGGTGTTGCACCGCCTATAACTTTTGTGGTCAATAACCACACTTACCACTATGACTACTATTTAGCGGATGGAATCTATCCGAAATGGGCTACATTTATACAAGGTATAACGCATCCTCAGGTAATGAAGGATAAGTTGTTCGCAGATAAACAAGCTGCTGCTCATAAAGACGTCGAACGGYCTTTTGGAGTTCTCCAAGCCCGGTTTGCAATAATACGGCAACCGTCACTTGCGTACGACGAGGACATTTTGCGTGACGTAATGAAAGCTTGTATAATTCTCCACAACATGATRGTGGAGGACGAACGTCACAACTACATAAGAGCAGATGTTTTACGTCAGTACTATGAGGAAGATCGACCGCAACACTGTGAAACTAGCACTAGTGGTTCGGTAAACAACGACAAGCCTTTTGAATATAATGTCGGACGACCGGGCAACATCGACTTCGAGGCCTACGTCAATCGAAGGGTTCAAGTTCGTGAAAGAGAAAAACATTTGGCATTTAAACATGATTTGATTGAACACATTTGGCAACACTTCCGTCACCACGCTCAGTGAAGTGTTAATTACGGTTGTAATCTTTTTCGGCATAATATGTGTTTTTTAAAATTTAAGTCGTATTGGTGTACTTAGGAAATCTATGCTTTCAATAACGTTGGTGTGCGGTATTCTTGTATTATTGTTGTACTTAATAAAAAACATCTACTTATGAATGAAAATAATTAAGTAAATTCCTATTATTCGAACATGATAACGTTTAACGTCGTCCGTCGTAAAATAATTTATTTTTTTGCCGAACTATTTTTAATCTAATCAAGTAATCGTGATTAATTAGTTACAAAATATTACTAACTTAAGTATGTTTAATATAAAAATAGGAGTGGAAAAAAATTAAAAGATGATGTATAAATTTGGTGGGGTATAGGAAAAAGTAGGAGACAATATTGAGGAAATTTTTTTTTACGGTTATTGTGGAGGAAAAAGTTAGGGATTTTTCCCCATATACCCCTGACTTTAAGCCTAATAACCCATATACCCCCGTGTTTTTAGAAACGCCTCATATACCCCCCCCTCATTAGAGATAATAACTGAAATACCCTTAATGAGCCAAAATTCTGTTAAATCTCTAACACCGTTATCCCTTAACCTCGTTTATCCTCTAATCCTTTCTCTCTCCTTTCTTCTTCTGTTCTTCCTACTGTCCTACCTCCACCATAACRAGTTAACCACRACGCTTTCTTCCTTCTTCCTAATGAGCAGCATACACAAGCAACCAAGTACTACCATTGATATTGCCATGTGGAAGTTCGAGAGTCGAGGCCAACAAGTACTACTGCACTGTCATCGATGCCCCGAGACARCGTGACTTTATCAAGAGCACGGAGATGGTCAGACCACCGGCTGACTGTGCCATCCTCATTATCGACTCCAACATGCTCTTCTTGCCTTCACCAATAACTACTGTCATTTTAACTTGATTCAATTTGAGGTTTTTTCCCCAATTAATTGAAATCAAACACCCATTTGATTCAATTTGTAGATTCAAACACCCATTTTCATTGAATCATTGATTGAAATATTCAACATCAAAAATAATAAATAAAAATGGGTTCTTGTTTATCTGCAAAAGTCAAGCAACCATTGTCTCAAACTCACAAATCCAAATTTTTGAATCAATGGCTGATTTTAGATTTAATTATMGATTATGTAATTGTTGGGTTGAATTTGTGGAGTTAATGGTGATGAAAGACAAAAAGGGGAAGAAGAAGAGCTCACGAGCAGTGAAGAGTGCTTCGTGCTGTTGCTTCGTGGTGGTGCTTCTGCTTCGTGGTGGTGGTGCTGCTGCTTCGTGGTCATGCTTCTAGTTCGTGGTGGTGCTGTTGCTTCGTGCTGCTTCTTCGTCAGATTAGGCTCGAGCTGGAAGTTTCAACAATGGAGCAAAGGAATGAATTAAGGGTTAATTGTAGAATAATGGAGCAAAGGAATGAATTAAGGGTGAATTATTAGTAAAATCCTAATGGTGTTAAAAAACTTAACGGTTTTTTGGCTCATTAAGGGTATTCAGGCTATTTTGTCTAATGTGGGGTATATGAGGCGTTTCTAAAAACACGGGGTATATAGGTTATTAAGCTTAAAGTCAGGGGTATATGGGGAAAAATCCCAAAAATTAAGTTGAGAAAAAATTGGGTGGAAATAAATAGAAAGTAAGAGAGAGGGTAGTGAGGAGATTCCTCTCCATTGTTAATGCTCTAATATCTCATCCAAATTGCAAAACGAGGGCAAAAGTGATAAAACAGTGAAAACTGAAAAGCTTGTTAAACCTCGGATTGTAGGTTGTTGACATTGAAAATTGCTGTTCATCAAAGTCCCAACACAAAACACAACCCCAATTCCATTCGATAAAAAATGGGGGAGAAATTCCCCGAAATGGAGCGACTGAATCAGACTCTAACAACACATCTGACAAACACCCACGAAACTTTACAGTTTTTGGATCAAACTCCTCCTTCTTCCCTTCAAAAAGTCACTTGGGATGAAGTCATTAAACTTTCTGAACAACTCTCCAAGAACGCTACTACTGGTACTACCATTCACTATCCTTACTATTTGTTTTTGGGTTTCATTGGTTGCATCTTTTATTGCTTCTTCAGTTTATGGTTGTATCTCCTTGTATTTATTGAGTGTTACGCTGTATTCTGATTGCAAGTGTTTGTGTATTCCAGTTTTGGTACACTAATGTCCTCTTCTCTTTGAATATACAAGGATTTTAATTTTGTCGAGGATTGAGTTTATATGTTCAAAAATGTAGGAAAAAGGATTAATTGATTGACATTGATCTTAATTCTTATACCCAATTGGGAAAGTAAAGACGTTAATTGTTATGAATTTGACTTGAATTGCTCAGCTCAGCTTTAGTGTACAGTCATGAAGCCTTTCACTTATCGGCCAAGGCTAACTTTTTGATATGTTTGGAATATGTTTTGAATATGTTTGGTATAGCAATTTTTGATGTACGAAACATATTCGATTTAAATGTTCCTATTTCTTATTGTTTAGTATGAGTTAATAGTAACAAATGCCGTGTTCAATGTGTAACTCACTTCCCCAATTTGTTTCCCTTTTCAAATTTGTGGAAACAAATTACCGTTGTTGTATCAATCATAAACTTGTCAATTGTTTCTACTCCACTTGGATGCCAAACTAATTAAAGGTAACAGCTTTTGTCAACCTTTCCCTTCTTTATCAAAATCCTTTCCATTCCATTTACTATTATTTACCATATGCCCCGTAAATGCATTCAGTACGCAGGGATATAGGGTAGACAATTTGTGAACTTCTGTTTACATTTGTAAGGAGTATTACTTCAAGACCTTAGTTTTTAAGTTAGAATGGTGAATTTTAGAGTCATCAAGGAGTGAATGTATCAAAGTGTGCTACTTTATTGTATACATGGATTTTAATCAAAGAGAAGATTATTTTGATTCCATATTCTCAACTAAGGTGCTGCTATGTGACCATGAGGTCATAGGCTCAAGTCCTAGAAGCAGCCTTTGGTGAAAAAATGACAAGGGAAGGCTTGCCCCCATACACCCTTGTGGTGGGACCCTTCCCAGGACCCTCACCTTGCCGGGGCACCAATGTGCTCACGCCTGCCTTTTTTTATTCCTATCCAAGGTAATTCTAGAAGCTTTATAAGGAACATAGGTTGTTCATTTTCCTTCATCAGGTTTACCTTGAGCAACTTTTAGTAGATATGACACCCGTTGTGCAATCATTTTTGTGATCTCCCATTCCCAATTATTTACTTGATTGTAAACATATAATTTGGGGTTGCTTTGCAAAAGCCATACCTTTTCTAAGAAAATCTAATGTAATGTTGGAATTAGGGCACAATGGAAAGTGGTTTGAATGTCTTATTTCTTGATTTGATCAATCAATGAGGGCCTTAATCTCATAAGTGGAATCGGCTAACATGAACCAAAAGTGATTATCCCGAAAAGTCATCCACAAATATTTTCCTCCTTCACCCCCTACGATCGAGGGCCTCATTCTCCTTTAAATTCATTTGCACACCGGTGATTCCACAAATATTATCCTTTCTAAGTTTGTCCCACCAAGTGATTTTTGGTCTCCCTCTACCTCGTTTAAAATCTCCCCYATTTCACTCTTCCACTTTTTACACCGGTGCCCCTTGGGGTCTCCGTCTTACATGCCTAAACCAACGCAAGCGGTTTTCCCTTAACTTGCTTGCAATATATGCAACACCAACTTCCATACAACTTCTCTACAAATAACTTCATTTGTGATTCTATCTCGTAGAGTGTTCCTACATATCCATCTTAACATCCACATCTTTATGAATCCTACCTTTTGAATATGCTCCTTCTTAGAGGTCCAACATTTTGTAGCATAGAGCAATATTTGTGTGTTAATTCTTAAATACTTGACAAAATATGAGTGGATGTATCCTTGGATGTTGTGTTTATGCGAAGGACAGTGTTGCTTTCAAATGTTATTCAACTCAAATGTTGAGAAACTGGGTTCATTAGTAAACTTGTTTTCTGTTGGAGACAAGATGTTGATGTTATCTATTTTATGTCATAAAAAAAAAGAAGTTATCAAGATGTATGGATTCTAGGGTTCGCACATAAGAAAAAGTTATTTATGAACCTCACTTGTTTGGGCCCTTGTCACATGTTATTTGTTTATGTGATTCTTAGTCTAAGCTTTGTAAGGAATCTAGGTCAATGTATGTTCCCAGTGTGCAATCCCTTTGCGATAGAAAAACAAACTCAGCTGTAATATGTTTAATTTTGGCTTTCTTTATGAAAAGCCAACGTAGTATGAAAGACTCATGGATCATAGACCAAGAAAAGTATTGCCAGTTTAAGGAATTATTGACATGGTAAGTGACTAAGTGGTAACATACCTCTTTGGATTAAAGTTTATGAAGCCTAAAAATCTAAAATGGGAGGAAAGGAGGAGATGAACGAGAGCTCATACTTTGACAAAGAAAAAAGAGACCCCACACCATGTTCTGAAATTGATTTTTAAATTGGGTTCATCGCTGTTGAAGATGATGTAAAAGGAAGACCACTCAAACTATGAAGAACCTGTCATGGAGTTGTTGATGAAAAATTCAAAGGTTCACTTGGGTGTTGGGTGTGTTTTTGTCATGATCACAACTGGGCAGCTATGTAGTGCTGAATATTGGTTGAAGTGAAGAGTTGTGCACTTGTGCAGTAACATTTTATGAGGATAAAGGTAGATCTATGAAGTGACAATCCAAACTTAAAGCAAAGAATGCACTTGTTGCTTAGGGGGGAAAGTATTCCAATTGTTGAACTGCTAGAGTGCGCTAAGTAGGTGATCCAACATGGATATAGAAAAATAATTTCGTGAATTGATGGATGTAATTCCATCAGTTGCATTTCTTAATCTTTGTAATCAAGCGAAGAAATGATATACTTAGGGTTAGTAAGTTGTTCCTGAAGTTATGTCTTTGAAAATATCATTTTGCATAATGTGATTGTTTTGCTAAGAGTTAAGGTTAGTAAAAGAAATCTGAAAATAAAAAAGATTTAAGATGGGTTTTTTCCRCATTCTCATTAAGAGCTTGATGAAAAATGTCACTTTCTTCCACGCAAAGCAACAGATTGCTAGCTTACCGTTCAGTTATATCATGGTGATATTTTAGTCTATGAACTGCTTCTTTACCTGCTTATTCTTGCCGATGTTTTAGTCAATGAACTGCTTCTTTACCTGCTTATTCTTGCCGATATTTTTTCTCATCCGTCTCTCATATTGATGTCAAATTCTCAATGCATGTTTGAAAATTTTGCAGCTGGAATGCTTTTTACTGGGGAAAAAATTGAAGTACAGGCACTCGAGGAAAACATGGGGTCGTATTTCAATGTGTTGCAGGGTCTTCTTTTGCTTGCCTATGGAAGTACAGTCGGTGCTGGACCAACTCTGTCATCCAATATTCATTCTTCAATAAAGCAAGTTGTAGATTGCAGTTTCTTGCTATGGAGGGAATGCATAGCTTCCTATGGTATTACTTTCTTCTTCCTTCCTATTCTGTGTTTGAATGCTTGGTGTATGTATTCACTGTCATGCATTTCTAGCCCTTGAGATCTTAGTGCAAGGACCACAAGCTCAATGCACAGCATCAAGATTCTGGAGGCATTAAAGATTTTGATTAAATTGGCACATGTATATTTCCTGACAATGCATGTCTTCTTTGGGACATGCTCTAAGTAACTGATAGTTATTAGCGTTGTATTTTGCACATCGGTAGCATTAAGTTTTTAAAAAATCCCAAAAGTAACTATATACTTTAAGCATTGTCTTAAACGTAACAGTAGTAGCTAATTAGCAGTTAAAGGGCTGTTAGTTTTTATTATTTCACTAACCAAAGTTAAGCTTAGGTTAAATTATTGGAGAATAGTTGAACAATCAGTTCTGAATTTTGCAATGAACAATCAGTCGGTGCTGTTAGTTGTTAGTTGTTTTTTTTAAACTTAGACATATATTTAGACATTGGATATATTATTTTTGTATTTAGATTGATTATTTTAATATACTCCCTCCGTGACATATTTCTTGCAACTCTTGTATTAAGTTGTGTTAACATTGTAAATAAACTTAAATGTGTTTAGTTGTAAATTAGAAGAGGAAAGTACATTAATTTTTGTGGTAAAATTGGAGGGAAAGGTTTTGATTGAATAGGACAAATTAGTGGAAGGACCACTTTGGTGTCTTTTTCCACATTTCACTTGATGTGGTACGGGGGGGGGGGGATTTTCAAGCCAATTTAGAAAGGAAGTACAATTGTTGCAAAAATTATGTTACGGCGAAAATAGAAAGTGTTGCGAGAATTATGTTACGAAGGTAGTGTAATTTAAAATCCAAATTTTATGATGTCATAATAGTTGTTGTTTTTAATGTGACATAGTTGTTTTTTTAATATATTTTTTATCGGATATAATGTGTTTTTTGAATAGTTGTCATCTAGATTTAATTTAAAATAAACTGACTTTCTTTTTTATTAAAATGAATACTGACTTTTTGACATACAGTATTTACTCTTTCCCTTTTTTTAACTATTGGATTTATATTTATTATTTTATTATTATCTTTTCTTAGTGGAATTTTTCTGATTTATTTTACTGATTATGCAATTAATTTTCTAATGTTTTGTTTCTCAATTATTTTACTTCATATTTTAATTTTTTTGTATTTATTACTCATTAATGTTAACATTATTTCAAGCCAAATTAAAAATGAAGTACAATTGTTGCAAAAATTATGTTACGGACGAAATAGAAAGTGTTGCGAGAATTATGTTACGAAGGTAGTGTAATTTAAAATCCAAATTTTATATGTCTATAGTTGTTTTTTTTAATGTGACATAGTTGTTTTTTTAATATATTTTTTGTCGATATAAATGTGTTTGTTTTGAATAGTTGTCATCTAGATTTAATTTAAAAATAAACTAACTTTTTTTTTATTAAAATGACTATTGACTTTTTGACCAATTCATCATACGTATTACTCTTTCCTTTTTTAACTATTGGATTTATATTTATTATTTTATTATTTATCTTTTCTTAGTGAATTTTCTGATTTTATTACTGATTAATGCAATTAATTTTCTAATGTTATTTTTCTCAATTATTTTACTTCGTATTTTAATTTTTTTTTTGTATTTATTACTCATCAAATGTTAACATTATTTGGTACGAGTAGATGAAATTGTGTTAAATATTGGGCTAAATTGTTTGTACTTGTATTATTTTTTTTAAAGGATATAACTATTTTATTTTTTTACATAAATTTATTTTAAATGAATTTTTTATTAATAAAAAAATCGTTGTCCCCGAAGTCGTCCCCGTACCCTTGAAATTTAAAAATTGCCGTTTTCGGTCCCCGTCCCCGTACCCGTACCAGTGCAACCTAGGATATAATTTTTTTTTTAATAGTTTTTAATTGAAATTTATTTATTTATTGTAGATTAAATTTAAGATAGATCGAGTTGACATATAGTTTTGTTTTTCTTATAAAAAAAATAATTTTATTTATGATGTCATCAATGCTTTTAGCGTGGAAATTTTTAATAAGAGGCTACCATGTAAGCAATGATGACATTAGTCGTGTTTTGCTTTGTTAGTATATAGACTTTCATATATTAACATGAACTAGCAGTATCATTAACCCTATGTTTAGATTGATGGAAATGGAAGGAAAGGGAGGGAAGGAAAATGGAGGGATGAAATATCCTTCCTTTGGATAACAAATGAAGAAGGGAAGGAATTGGAGGGATTAATTTGTAAGAAATTGATCTTTCCAACAATGGAGAGATTTGGAAGGAAAACTCATCATTTCCATCTCCCCTTCCTTTSCCTTCCCTCCCCTTCTTTTCCCTCCCACTTAGTTATCCAAACAAAGCCTAAAGCTTGACCTCTAATTACATTCATTATTTGCATGATGGTTTTATCTGGGTAAGCACAAATGAGGCTAATAAAATGGGCTTGAACCAAAGGTCTTTAATTCTTTATCTGTGTGATCCTATCTAACAACTAACATTCAGCATGTTCTCAAATTACATAAATAATTGAATGATAGCACCAAAGGATTAGGGCAGTTTTGCGAGATTTAGTGGCACTAGTGCAACACCATCCAATGATTGTTTAACTATTCTCCAATAATTAACCTTAGCTTAGCTTTGGTTAGTGAAATAATAGAAACTTATGGCCCTTTAAATGCTAATTTGCTAGATATCGTGGCACTAGTGCAACACCATCCAATAATTGTTCAACTATTCTCCAATAATTAACCTTAGCTTAGTTATGGTTAGTGAAATAATACAAACTAARGGCCCTTTAAATGTTAATTAGCTACTAATGTTTTTTCAGTACCATAGACTTTGTAAAATTGAAGTATCGACCATACATGATCAATATGATATTCTCTTAGTTTCTTAAAGATCTCATTGTTTTGACTTGTGCATGTTTTCTAATGAATCTTTGTATAATTACTGAAACTTAATTAGTCTTATTTATTATGAAACAATCCAAAAGTCCTTGTATATTGCGACATACTCCCTCCGTTTTTTTRCCGGTTGTTCCATTCCATTTTGGCACGGTGTTTAAGAGTTGACTAAGCTAGTAAAAGAGTTGAGTAATTAGATTAAGAGTTGAGTAAATTAGGTAAAAGAGTTAAGTAAGTTAGATAAAAGAATAAATGTGTGAATGAAAATATTTGGYAAAATATAATGAATGTTGAATTTAGGGTATATGTAAGAAATGTTTTTTAGTGTTAAGAGAGCCATAAGGGCGGGGATGAGAATCGATCCCAGAAATCGGGAGGGAACCTTTTTAACCACTAGAGGTATCCCTCACTCTCAATATGTAATAAATGTTGAAATTAAGGAAGGGTAATTCATTAATGTTAGAGTAAAAAAAGGGTTTTTCCCAATGGTATGTTCTTTTATTCCCATTGATATGTCTGAGCTTTAGGAACTATTCCCAAATATAGCATTATTCAATTAAAAAGTAACGTTTTACCACTCCAAAGCACCACGATTCACCGAAAGCCCCAAATTATCGCCAACAACCTCCCTTAAAGCGCGAATTTTTTTAATTCACTTTCTCTCTCCTCTAATTTAAATATATTCATTTTCTCTCTCCGCAAACCTTTAAGGACCACCACTGACCATTTCCTCGACTACGCACACTATTCGGGYATTTTGCTAATGGCTTGCGGTGATTCGTGGTGGTTTGAGGTGGTTACAGCGGTTKAACGTTACTTTTTAATTGAATAATGTTATATTTGGGAACAATGTATAAACCTGAGACATACCAATGGGAATTCGCTAAACCTCAGACGTACCATCGGGAAAAAGTCTAAAAATAGGTAAAAAGTAAAAAAAGTTATTTTTAAATTAGAACAACTATTTGAAAACATCCCAAAATAGAAAGTGGAACAACTAATAAAATACGGAGGGAGTATATGAAGTGTTGAATGGACCGGACATCTGCATATTGGTTAAATGGCTGCTTTTGTCTTCATATAGTGACAACAATTTGTTGCACTACTTTGCCCATGTTCTGTTTTTGAGAATGTTATACTTTTATTGCCGGCTTAAAGTTTTTAGTAAATATTTCAATAAAAATAAATTAACTATAGCCATTGCCACCAGGGTCTCATGGCAGTGATAAAAAGTGCACCATCCCTCAGTTAGCTGGCACAGTTTGGGAAGCATGTTCTGCTCTCAAGAAGACTCCTCCTACAAATATAATAGCTATAGGGCGAGCAATGACACAAGTTGCAGTTTCCATGAAGGATGTGTTACGTGAAATGAAGGAACTGGAACCATCTTCATCTGATCCAACTGYTGAAGCCGAAAGCCATGCTATAGCAAGCACTACTTCAGATGTTGATGCTGAAGATGATGATAATGATGATTTTGGAAAAGACTTGTCATCTGAAGAGATGGAAATTGCTCTGTTAGCAATTGGAATTGTGTCCGAAGCACTTGTTTTCATCAAGGAACTTATACGATCCATTACTGGATTGCTCAAGAAAGAAAATCTAAGAGATGGGCATGATGGGGTTGACTCCTTGGAAAAGCTTTTGAAGCTTTGTCGTAGCATTGGGGCTCAGGTAGATGAGTTAGGAGCTTGTCTTTATCCACCACAAGAATACGCGGCAATCTCAAAGTCATGCTATGAAATGTTAGGTTTGGTAGATGAAGTTGGGACAGAATTGGACTGCCTAAGTGGCTCTACAGAGGCTTTTTCTCAGGGATGTAAAGCATTAAAGAATGCCTTGGATGTTTTGAAAGTAAAAATTTCTGGCTCTCTGGTTAGCGATGCAGTTCAGGAGGATTCTAGCGCAAAAGATCAAGGAACTTGTACGATCCAACTGATGCAGAATCTTGCTGTATGAAATTGTTGATGTGTTCAGCTTTTCGTCTAGGGCTGTAGGCCCTCTTTTATTTTATATTTTCACTTGACGAAGTAATTGAATATATAATTATGAACATTCAATTTGTGCATCGTTTTTTCTGGGTATAAGAGAGGACATTGTGACTCGTTTTTGTTACTCAAAATTGGTTCTTTTACAGCTTATACATAATTCCATCTTACTAGCCTCCCATAATCTCATCCAAACAAGGTACTGTATATAACTATACAAATTTAATGACCAATCACTAACAAAAGCCCTTTACATGGTCTGTGGAACTAGTGGCCAGTAGCCTTGACTGCCCATGCGCCACCAAAGTAAAGCCCTAAAAGTGGTCCCGCTAAGAGCATTTGGGTCAAAGGATCAGTTGATGGTGTGAGAATTGCAGCAGCAACAACAGCACCTACCACAACATATCTCCATATAGACAGCATTTGATCTCCAGAAACCAACCCTGTTTGTCCTAGCAGAAGTTGTATAACAGGAACCTGTAACAGTAGAAAGGTCAATAACAGCTACTGAGTACAAAGTAAAAGCAACAAGCAAAGAAATCTTAAACACCACACAATGACCAAGTCAGACTTTCAGGTGTCACGGTAAACCTCATGGCTAGTACTCAATATCGTCATGTTAAACCTAGATGAATCATTGATGCACATGGCCACAAGCTTATTATTTTGTTAGATTTATATGTATGTAACTGAAAATGAAAGATATCAAAAGTTTAGAACTTAAACCAAAAATCATATTATGAAAATATGAGGATGTGAACTGTAATCTTTTTGGAGATTAATTAAAAATTAAAGTTATTGCTTATATGTAAAATTTTCAAGCGCAATGTCCCTTAACTGTGTCCAGAAATCAGGGGCAGAGTTCTCAAGTCCTAAAATTTTAGATTTCGTCAAATCAAACATTTTGACACTTGTCCCTATCCGACACTCGTATGTGACAAGTTGAGTCCAAGTAATGTATGTTTAAAAAAAATAGGAAAAATGGAAAAATAATAATCCCATGGTAATCTTCCCAAAATAATCCCACATTTACCTAATCTCTAAATAATCCCAATTTTTACCATTATCTCCTTAAAATAGGTCATGATTGATTCATTAAACAAAGTAACTAGTTCAAGAGGTAAATTTGGACAAGGGTCATTATTTAATTGGTTAAACTTTTTTTTTAAATTTACATTTTTCCCTTTCAACTTTAATTTCCCTTTCTCCTTCCCCCTTCCGCATAACCACCAGCCCAACACAATCTACCACCCCCACATAGGATCGTTACCTTCTTCATCTCCACCCACAACATAACGGGATCGTGCATTGCTTCTAGGCCGTGAAGGACGGCTGCGGCGTTGCGATTTGCGGTTGGATCGTGCACTGCTGCTGGGTCGTGAAGGATGGCAGCGGCCAGCTGGCCGCTGCGTGGGTCAAGGGTTGTTCATGGTTGTTTGGTGGGCAGGAATGGGAGGGTTGTGTTGGGAGGAGAGAGATGACTGAGATGTCGTGGGTTGCTATTTGGGTTTGCAATGAGAGCGGTGGTGTTTGGGTTACAATGAGGGCGGTAGTGCTTGGGTTGGTGGTGTTTGGGTTACAATGAGAGCGGTGATGGTGCTTGAAACCTGGAGATGGGAGAAACCAGAGGGGTGGTGCGAGAAAGCAGAGAAAGAATTACAATACACTAAAAAYAATGAAGTTTACCTGTAATACAGGTTCTAGGTTCAAAGGCCTAATTTAAGAAGATTAGGGGTTAAGTTGGGGCTATTCTAAAATTAAGTTAATGTATTGTGGGAAGGGCACCGAAAGGTGGGATTATTATTTTCCATTTTTCTTAAAAAATAAAAATTAATTATCATATATAGCAGCCAAATATAGCCAATCCAAGTTGAGGTGAGTCTGAACAACCCAATATCCCTTTCATTCGTCAAGATAAGTTTCAAATTCGAATGCATGATGTTTGAAAATAGAGGTAGATGAGTAGTAACTAATTAAAGCCGGTTTAATATACAGTAGTCTCCATGCAGTGTGAAAGACAAGGGGGCAGTTCAGCAGCAAGTCTTTTGCACTTGTCCCAAACACCAGGCCTAAAGTAAAAAAGAAAATCATTTCCCATCCAATTGTTTGCAACAATTTCCAGGAATCAGAAGTACAAATATTCATGACAATTAGTGCAAATGCATACCATTCCATTTTACCATCATTGTCGCATTCCCAATGCATGAGTATGATGTTCATTCCAAAGCCTGAGAATGCCACACCAATTACTTCTCACCTTGAGGACAAGGTGAGACTTTAGGGGTCCGGTTTTGTAATGCATCAATATTAGTAGGACAAGGGTAACTTAGGTATTTTATATATTTTAGATACTAGGAGTTACTAGAAGTTTCTAGAGTCTCTTAGGTTGAAATTACCTATAAATAGTGCCAAGTAGAGGGAATAGTTATATATCAAAATGACGAAAATTGTGTAATGTGTATGGTAATTTTAATGGGAGTGTAAGCTACTCAAAAAGCTGTCATACATTAATACATTATCCTCCATATTTCCCTAGCTTTGTCATTATTTCATATCTTTCACAAATTGTTCAAAGTTTACATCCTTATTCCAATCACCAAAAACCCAGTCCATAATAGTAAGTAGCCCAAGAAAATTACCTGGAAAGACAAGCCAGTGCTGAACATCAGGATAAGAACAAATTCGAAATATTGATCAATCGACCATATTGATTCAACAGCACCTTCTGCATAAGTTACAAAGAAGTTCAACGCTGCTGGGGTGAGTACTAAATAGGAGAATGTGATACCCGCAAAGAAAAGAACAGAAGAACCTAGCACAATTGGGGCCAAGAATCTTCTCTCTGCCCTAGTAAGACCAGGTATAACAAATGCAATAATTTCATAGAGGATCACAGGGCTACCAAGGAGAAGGCCACAATATCCTGAAACCTGCAACACACAAAAAGGTTTCACTAAAATTCTTGCATGCCTATGCAATTTTTTGACAAAAATTGAAAGCTGGTCCAGGAGGCCCAAATTGAAGCATTCACATCAACAGTTAATCCATCACACAAACAACAAATAATCTAAAATTTTCAATGGAGCCTCTACAACTAAAGGTTAACACCAAGATCAATAAATATGCTCAGATTGCTTATCAATCAAGCAACTAAGATTTTAGAAGATGTATAGTCCACAAGATAATAAATTCATAATCACGTACGGACTACATCTTTGGGCCAAAATTGATTATTCCGAAAGGTCATCCACATAGATTTTCCTTCTCCATCTCCGATAATCGAGAACAAGGTTCTCCTACAGGTCCAATTGCTTCATATCTTTTCTAACTCCTTTCAACCAAGTCCTTTTCGATCTTCCTCTACCTCGTTTGAGATCTCCATGATCCCACTTTTCAAGGTCTCCGTTTCACGTGCCTCTAACACCAACTGTCCCCCCTTAGTTTGCTTGAAATGTCTACGACACCAACTTTCCTTTCCTACGGATAACTTTATTTTGATTTACTAGTGTTCCCGCACATCTAACTCAACATCCATAACATTCACATCTTCCTGACCCCTACCTTTTTAGAAGCCCAACATGTACCCTAATGCAACACTAGTCTTATAGCAGTCRTACAAAATTTCTCCTTCAACTTTAAATCGATGATTCGATCACACAATACTCCCATGGCCAGTCTCCATTTAAGTCCCGCTGTCTTAATACAATGAGTCACATCTTGGTCAATATCACAAATTTTTTGAATGATTGGCCCAAAAGGCAAAAATAATTAAAACTGACTCATGGCCAAATTCTTTCCGTCTAACTTAGTTTTAAAAGGAGCAAGACGCACCTTAGGCGCAAAGGGTCCTTGGAGCCTAGGCGCAAGGCGCAATGCAAAGGCGCGCACCTTTTGCAGGCGAGGCGCACCTAGCATATTAGATATTTTTGTTATCATGGTGCTAAAATTTCAGTGAAAAAGCCTCTTACATGCAAAAATAATTGATTTAAACTTTTAAAAAAAAACCATTGGTAGTCATTGGAAACGGAGAATATTATAAAAACAATTGAAACACATCAATTAATAACTCAGGTCTAAGCTACTTACAAAAAGCGCAAAGGCGTGCCTCACTTAACGCGCTCTAAGGCGCAKYCCTCTATTAGCCTCCTGTAGGCCTCGCCTATAAAAAGCCCATTCTCCTCKGCCTGGAAGAGCCTTGAGCCTAGGCGCGGCTGAGGCGCGCTTTTTAAAACTAAACCGTCTAATCTCACTACATCGTCATTTGTTTCCCAAAATAGCATTCCAAAAACACAATGTTACTCCGACTTAGGTTAAACCCTCTAGATTCCAATCTTTGGGTTGATTGCTCCAATTTGGCATTAGCCCGAATTTTAATTTTATCCATGACGATAAAAATACCCCAGTTTGACCTCATTACGTCATCTAGACACTGCAAACAGAAAAGAGTTTACRGTCGACCCTTGATGCAATCCAATTGTTATAAGGAAATCTTTTGTCAACCCACCATAAGTCCTCACATTAGTGGACACATCCCAATACAATATACTCCCTCCGTAACGAAAAAAACTTTCAACAGTTATATTAGCACATATTCCAATGTAAAATAAAGTAATTGTGGGTTAGGTATGATATAAGCGTAGTGGTCCCAAAAAAATATAGTACAATTGTGCTTTAGGTTAACTGCGCCAGTGGGTTTCCTACTGCCGGTCCCAAGCCCGGATAAAGCAGGAGGGTTGTGGTAGGCCAGTGACAGCCAGCATAAAAATTTGTCACATCTTATGACATGAACCAAAATGATAATTTCGTGGGGGCGTTCCCTACTCAGCGACGCGTTGCACTTCTCAGACCCGAGTGTAGTGATAAATCTGCAAGGGTTGCTAGGTCGTCGCCCCGAAGCGACGCGCCACATGGCCCGAGTGTGGTGTCAAATGAGCAAGGGRTGGCAATTGGGGCGTTCCCTACTCAGCGACGCGCTGCACTTCCTAGACCCGGGTGTAGTGATAAATATGCAAGGGTTGKTAGGTCGTCGCCCCGAAGCGGCGTGCCACATCGTCCGCATGTGGTGTCAAATGAGCAAAGGAAGGAGAGGGGTGAGAGAGAGAGAGGAGAAGGAAGGGTTCTACAGGTTTYCGAGTTYGCTCTTGGAATGTGGGGTCCTTAARTGGAAAATCGYCAGAAGTGGTGGAGGTGATGAAGAGAAGACGCTTAAACATCTTATGCATCCAAGAGGTGATGTGGACTGGAGAAGGAGCTCGACGCTTGCTCATGGGGTATAAGGTGTTTTATGCCGGTCAGGACAAGGTTCCTAGAGACCGAGTTAAGAATGGAGTCGGCGTGATCTTGGATGAACGGTTAGCACAAGAGGTAATCGAGACCTACTGGAAGAGTGATAGGTTGATCAGGGTAAAGTGCTTGTGGTAAAGGATTGTTAATGTTATTAGTGCCTATGCGCCTCAAGTGGGTCTAGGTGCGGAGGAGAAGCGACAATTTTGGGAAGACTTTGATGAGGTGTAAAAAGGGTCCCACACACAGAAAAGTTATACATTGGTGGCGATCTGAATGGGCATGTTGGGTAAAGCGGTATGGCTTTAAGAGTGTCCTTGGAGGTTTTGGGTATAGGCAGCGAGATGCCCCACGGAGAGCCATTTTGGATTTTGCTCAATCTATGATTTATTTTGGCTAATACTTGGTTTAAGAAGCGCAATTCTCACTTGATAACTTTTCGGAGTGGTGCAATGCAACTCAAATAGACTTTCTGCTAACAAGGAGGCGGATAGACACAGTTGCATAGACTGCAAGGTTATCCCTGGAGAGAGTGTTGTTACCCAACACAGACTTTTAGTGATGACTATCCGATTGAAAGAAAGTGTGAAAAAGAAAGCGTAGCCAAGGGGAGCCAAGGATAAGATGGTGGACCTTAAAATGCAAATGCTAAAGTTTTCACCGAAAAAGTGATCCACGAGGCTAATTGGGATGGAGAGGTAGATCCAGATGCATCTTGGTCAAAAATGAAGAGTTGTTTCCTAAGAGTGGCCAAAGAGGTCTTAGGGGATCAAGGGGAGAACTATGGTACATAGGGATACTTCTTGGTGGAATGAAGAGGTGAAAGCGGCAATCAAACACAAAAGAGAATGTTATCTAGCCTTGGGGAAAAGCAGGACCGATGAAACCTTTGCAGCGTATAAAGACGCTAAAGGTAAAGCAAAAGTAGCTGTGCGGCAAGCTAAAGAAAAGGCTTACGAAGAGGTATATGCAAGGCTGACTCCAAAGAAGGAGAAAGGAGGTTTATAAGATGGCAAAGCGAAGACAAGAGGCTAGAAAGGCTATTGGCATGGCAAGTGTGTCAAAGATAAGAACCACAAGGTTTTGTTCAAGATGAAGACATCAAAGAAAGGTGGATGGAGTATTTCGATGAATTATTTAATGAAGTCAAGGGGCCGTTACAGGAGATATGTCTATGTCTGTGAGTAAGGAGGATCAATGTGGGGTTGTTCGACAGGTCAAAAGAGTAGAGGTAGAGGTTGCATTGGAGAAGATGAAATCGAAGAAAGCAGTTGGGCCTGATGGTTTACCGATTGAGGTGTGGGTTCTAGGTAAGGTTGGTATTGATTGTTTACGGAGTTGTTTAACAAGATATGGAAGACTTCGAGGATCCCTCAAGATTGGCGAAAGAGCACCTTGGTCCCAATTTATAAGAAAAAGGAGATGCTCAGGATTGCGCTAACTACCGAGAATAAAGCTTATAAGTCACACTATGAAGTTGTGGGAACGGGTAATAGAACGACGGTTAAGGCATGCACTAGCATATCCGAAAACCAGTTTGGTTTTATGCCTGGGCGATCCACAATAGAAGCAATTCATTTGTTAAGACAAATGATGGAGTTTTATAGGGCGAGGAAGAAGGACCTCCATATGGTCTTTATCGATCTAGAAAAGGCTTATGACAAAGTACCAAGAGATGTACTTTGGTGGACAATGTTGAAAAAAGGTATTCCCCGGAGGTACATTGACCTAGTTAAGGACATGTATCGGGGTGTGTCAACAAATGTTAGGACTTGTGATGGATTGACAAAGGACTTCCCTATAACGATTGGTTTGCATCAAGGGTCGGCATTGAGCCCTTTCCTTTTTGCATTGGTTATAGATGAAGTGACAAGGCCAATCAAGAGGAGGTACCATGGTGCATGTATTTGCGGATGATATTGTATTGGTGGATGAAACTAGAACTGGGTTAATGCCAAGGGTTGGAGCAATGGAGACAAAGGTTGGAATCTCGAGGATTTAAGCTAAGTCGGAGTAAGACTGAGTATTTGGAATGTCGATTTGGGTCTCAAGTGGGGACCAATGATGGAGTGGTGAGGTTGGACGGAAAGGACTTGACCATGAGTGATTGCTTAAGTATCTGGGTCAATCATCCAAAAGAATGGGGATATTGACCAAGATGTGGCTCATAGGATTAAGTCAGGGTGGGTTAAATGGAGAGCGGCTACAGGATGTTATGCGATCGAAGCATCCCTTTAAAGCTGAAGGGAAAATTTTACAGGACTGCTATAAAGACCAATTTTGCTTTATGGTACGGAATGTTGGCCTCCAAGAAAGAGCATTTTCAAAAGTTTGGGTCACTGAGATGCGGATGTTAAGATGGATGTGCGGGAACACTCTACGAGATCGAATAAGAAATGAAGTTATCGCCAGAAAGTTGGTGTTACGATATTGCAAGCAAGTTAAGGGAAAACCGCTTGCGTTGGTTTGGCATGTAAGACGGAGACCTCAGGGGGCACCGGTGCGAAGAGTGGAAGAGTGGGATCAAGGGGATTTTAAACGAGGTAGAGGGGAGACCAAAAATGACTTGGTGGGAAGAAGTTAGAAAGATCTGAAGCAGTTGGATTTGCAAGAGAGTGAGGCTCTCGATCGGAGGAGTGGAGGAGGAAAATTTATGTGGATGACTCTCGGAATAATCACATTTGGTTCTGTTTAGCCGACCCCACATATGGGATTAAGGCTATGATTGATTGATTGAATTGTGCTTTAGGTTGAATATTAGTATAGTGGTCCCCCAAAAAATAAGGTAATTGTGGGTTAGGTGAGATATTCATATTTAAAAATTACCAAATGAAAAAAGTTGTACAATTGTTGAAAGTTTTTTGTTACATACACCGAGAGTCCATTAATAGACGGATTTTTATTAATTATTTTTTATTTTTAAGCTTTTTTTTCGTTATTGTTAGGATTTTTTAGACTATTTTCTATAGGTTATTTCTCTAATTTCTACTTTTCATTTTATTCTTCTCATTTTTCTGAGTTCGCAAGTATTTTTAGATTATTTTTCTGATTTTTCTTTGATTTTCTATGATTTTTACAAGTTTTATAAAAATGATTTTTGAAAATAAATAAATTCAGAAATTCTTAGATAAAACCTAAATACTTTGGGAATGATCCAAAATATTCTAGAAGATTAATCTTGTTCACCAAGTTTATCCAAAAATGGATAAAGGTTAATTCGGATAACAGATTAGATCCTAAAGATATAGATGCAAAAATTCCCAAAAATGACAACAAAGATAGATAAAATTAGTGTTTTCTATCTTATCCTTTCCCAAAACGCTGATAAATAAATGCTCTCGGTGCTTATTCGAACATCAACAAAAATTAGCTTCTATCAACAAAAATCAGTATTAGAAGTGCAATTCAAAGCTCTCAAAAGTCTCTCTCTCATTCAAATTCAATCCACAAACACAAACCACTCTCAAAATCAAAAGTCCCTCAAATTTGCTGTAGCTTTCGGAGTCGTATCTTTGCGGATTTGGGTATAAATTTTAAGGCTATTCAATCAAACTCTCTTTCTTCTCTTGTTATTAATTTTTATTATTATACTACATTGAATTTCATTTTGCTTTTGGTATTCAATCATGTAAATTCATTCATTTTCAATCGTTTTCGACTTATTGCAATTATTTTAATTGTAATTGTCAATACTAACGATTTCCTTTGTTGTGATAAGCAAATCAATTGGAAGAAAAACTTTTGATACACTAATCTTTGTTTTCTTTTGTATTGATAGCGATACAAGGTGAGTTAATTTGTATATATTTGAGTTTTCAATTTTCGTATATTATTATTCTTGATCTTTGCGCCTATGACTCTTTCGATTTCTTAATCAAGATCGGAATTTGCTTGAATCACATGAAATTTTGATTAATCATGGACGAACGGGTTTTAAGCACCATATTAATTTGATTAATTCGAAGTCGTCAGAATCAAAGACAGAAATCGACTCTTATAATAATTTTATTGCGCTTTTTAAGATCAAAACGATAGGCTCTTTAAATTCAATGATTATGTTTTATGAAAATACAATGAGACCGAATTGAGGCCGCTATATGCGGGCGGATTAGYTCAAAGATCTTTTCCGTACACTTTGGTTACCAGGTCAAACAGTGGGACCATTAGTTTGACACCATGTTTCGGGCATCCGTGATTAACCTGTATAGGCACAGTGGCTATCCCCTCTATCGACAACAAACCCCAACGCACTCACGTACGGGAAATTAAGTTGAGTTATGAAAATTCGCCTTGCAAGAGGGCGCTTATGCCCAGACGGGATCTGTGGCTTAAGCCCACGATTCAAAATCGACGTAGGACGTAGGCCCGAGGAGGGCACACGCCTACACCATGCATCAAGCTTGCAAAAACCAACTTAACTTCCATGTCCTCACATGGAGGAAAAAATATCCACAGGTCAATATCATTTTGACAAGATCAGTCAACATGTAGAAAGCATTAAAGTATATGATATTAAAAACAGAAACTAAAATGCACTATTTCACTGATCATCAAACCTTTAATGTTGTGAAGAAGAACTCGCCGGGAGCTAGTTGCAAAAAACGAACACCTTGCTCTTTAACTGGATTTTCAAGGATCAAAATTAAGTCTTTTGAAAATGCAAAGCAGCCCAAAATAGCAGCACCAACAGCCAAAACTGACACAAATATCCTTTGTCGAAGCTCCTCGAGATGATCAAATATAGTCATCTCCTTATCATCAGGTAGTTCATCTTTACTAGGATAAAGAAATTCATAGAGAGCACCCTGTTTGCTATCTTGGCCAATATTCTCAAGTTCATCTGCCATGAGACAAATATGCATTAGCTTCTTTGAAATAAAACTACAAACTTACATCATCTCATATCACAATATTTTTAGTTCAGCAGGGCCCTGCCAAGTAAACCTTGAGTCATTTACATAGAAGGAATTCACAAAAGTAATAATTAGTTTATGTAAATAAAAGGGTGGGGGTATCAGCCTAATAATTCATTATCGTAGCCAACGAATAAAAAACCCTAGTAGTAAGATTTTATGTAAGATATAACCCTTTTCCTCCACAGGTTGACTGTTGCAACACTCATATATATTACTTGTCACATAAAGTGATATAAGGATCATTAAATTCACACTGTCACAGAGATTTCTTTATTGACATGAAGTTATTTTGAGCTAACAAATGCAATTTATAAGAAAAGTCAATTGAGTAGCCTTCATCATTTATCAAAATCATTCTACCATTAAGGCCATCAAATGTGAACTACATAGTCCTTAGTAATCCATCTTCAGACATTAGTGCTATTATCACATCATCATACATTATGAAATTTAATAATGAATAAACGCAAGAACCAAAACCAACGGCGTATCTAACTAATTGTAAACACAATTGACTTGCATCAAAGATAGCTTTACAAAAAATCTTTGTACTGTATGTTAATCAGCTGAAGACTAAATTAGTCACCCTAGCAAAATAAACAGAGCACTTTATCCAAATACAACAAGGGAAAAGTACATGCCCAAAAAGCTGTAAATTTGAGCAAAACACTAAAACATTGTATAGGCAACAGAGCACGAGATCCATATGGAGTGATTTGGTRTGTCCTTTCACTCGCGGCGAGCCGACGATGGTCGACGGATTATAAAAATATGAATGATTTTATGATTGTTTTTTTATTTGTTGAATGAATAATGGAATAAATTGCTAGTTTGAGATCTATTGTTTCATTTATATATATATTGCTAGTTTGAATGTTTGATAGTTACTGAGTAGTGATTTATTAATTATATTTGATTTGTTTGATAATGAATTAATAGTTCGTATTGGATTTATGAATAAATTGTTGTTTATATGTATATTTGTATTCAAACAAATAAAATGAATTGAAATAATGAATGAATCATTAACTTGGCAATACATTTCTATTTGATTTTGCTCTAATTGTGAATTATTATTCTTTAGTTTTCGGACCCGAATTATTTGTTTTGAGTATTTTCACAAGTAATCAATTCTCGGTGACCGAGTAGGTGAGAAATCCTGGATCCGCCACTGCCAACCTCTGTAGGCAGACCGAAACAAATTACTTTGTTCTCCAAGTATATGGAATAATATGTATCAATTTATGGCATCAATGGCGTAATTAAATCAACCTCAACATCGATCCAGCACACTAAAATTCCCCTATATTGGGGTAATTCCATCAAGAAACTTTGAAAGGCAATACAAATTGTGGATGTTCTACTAAAATAAGACACAAGCTAAACAGATTTCCCTATTTAGTTAATAACTACATTCATTAGGTTCTATAAATGAAAGATAGCATCATAGTAATAGTTACATTTATTCATTCCCAATTGAGGGTCATCTAAAAACACCCCACAATAAAATTAAAACCTCAAATGATATTTTATATTTATATTCAGAATTCGTAATGCTACTCAAACAAGCAGGCAAGATATCATCTAACAGAAAATCAAACCAATCCAACGAAGTAACAGCACATAACAAACAGTACTACAAGTCATGTAATCAATTGAAATTCCAAAGAATTCTCACAAAAAAGGAATAAGAAGAGCAAAATTCATACTGGGTCTATCTTCAACACCAAGACTAGTAGTAGAAAGTTGATCATTTTCCTTCAAATCCTCAACTGCAGAGCAAACAGTTCTCTCCCATTTCCTGGATAATCTTCTAGTTGAGAAACTGAATTTTGGTTTATTATGGGTATTGAATTGGACAAATTCGGGAGAATTTCGAATCTTAGAATTGAGAGCAAGAGAATTTAAGCAGCAAGCACTGCTGTTGAGATGCAACTGAGACATTAGAGCACCGCTTAAGCTCATCCTCTACTCAATATCACATAAATTCCAGAAAAAAAAACACAATTGTAAATGAAAACGTTTTTTTTTTTTTTTTGAGCTTATAAAATCAGACAGGGACCAATTTCGGCCACATAAGGGAAAATGCTAACCATAAATTCATAGAGCGGTTTCCCACAAAAATGTCGCAAAAAATTACAATTCCACGAATATGGTTGAACTTTTATTATTTCCCAAAATAAAGTCCACATCACCGGTTCGTCATCCTTTTTTTTAATCAGGGTTTTTTACACAAAACCGCCAATTGAAATAGCGGTTTAACTATTAAATCATCATCTCAAATGGCGGTTTTATTATTGTTAAACTCACCATTTAAGTTGGCGGTTTCACCCTTATTTTGCACTTAATGAAAATCGCTYACTTCATTTCCCACTTTCACATTCAATCAGTTCGTTCGTCTTCCTCACACAAATTTGAAATCCCCTTTCTCGTACTCACTCCTTTCATTCCTTTCCTGGAGTAACGCCGCGACATGAGCACTTGTCACCGGCCCGTCCTCGTTTCAACCGTCGATCTTAGGTTTCCTCCGCGCCGCCGCAAGCACCCCATTTGTCCTTTCCTGTCGCGAATTGTACTCGTCTTTGGCAATTGAAGTTAGTCATTTCTCCCTTTTTTTTCTTCTTAATTACTGTAATTATTAGCATCGTTGTTTGGAAGTTTTAGTTGGGCTCAATTATCATATATTTGTTGACTTTCTGAGTAATATAATTTCTACTTGAAAGGGTTTATTGAATTGTAAAGTAATTTGATGAATAATGTAATTTGTCTACTGAAATTTGAATAACGTAATTTGAAGAATAATGTAATTTGTGTACTGAGTTTATTGCAATTTGAAAAATGTAATTTGATGAATATATAATTTAATTTGTTTACTGAGTTTATTGCAAATTGGATTCGTAATTTGATGAATAATTTAATTTGTTTAATGAGTTTATTGCAAATTGGATAATGTAAATTGATGAAAAATGTAATTTGTTTAGTGAGTTTATTGCAAATTGCAAATTGAACCATGTTATTGAAGTGTYTGAATTCAATTGTTAAAAATAACATAATTGCCCAAAAAATTGAAGTAGAAACCATTTTTTTATATAGTGTAATGCTCTGTTTAAGGCTTGTAGCATCTTTACATCAATGCATACACTAATTAGAATAAGTTATTGTGTTGCTAGAACATGGATATACCTCAAATTGCTCTTTATTGTTATTGGGGTGGGGAACTTTTGCAAAGTAACGGTGATATGTCGTATAGCGGAGGCAATCACACCTTATTACCCATCGTGGGCCTCCTAGATCTTCCCAACCGAGCTCATCCTCGACTGCGACACCGACATCGGGTCATACTGATACACCTAGCACACCTCAGACATGACCTTCGTCTGGTGCCTTTCGCCCACCACGCAATGGTGCTTTTGGACAGATGAAGTCAGCTCCTAGACACCATACACCACCACCTCCACCTCCTCCTCCACCGCCACCTCCTCAAGCTCCTCCTCTTCCTCCACCACCGCCTCCACCTCCTCCTCCTCCATCGCCTCCTCCCCCACCTCCACCTCTATCACAACCTACCACTACCACTACTACAACCTTTACCACTACTCCGATACAATCTCCACCACTAGTACAGCGCACATATCAAAGTAGGAAGAAGTTGTCTATTCGGAGTAAACTGGCTGACATTCAAGAGGAAGTCGAGGGTGCTACTACTTCGTTTTCTTCGAAAAGAAAACGAAGTACTTAGGTAGTCAAATACCATTAGGTGTGTATATAACTCTCTTAGTTATTACTTACTAATACTTTTCATGTAAGGTTACAAAACCGATGTACATATTTATTTCTCGAAACCATTTGCATTTAATGATTTGTTTCGTGTTTGTAAAGGACTTTCTAAATGTTTTGCGTATCCGTTCTTGTTTTGCCATTACTATGTGTAAATATGCTTCATTGTGGACAAATTTGGTTGAGGATAGCTGGATAATTCATCTGGTCAGATTTGTAGTTTATTTTGCAGGTCATATTGATACTTTACAAGAACTGCCATCTAAAGATGGGTGAAAGAAAAGGAACTAGGATTTTTTTTATATATACATCAAACCGCCATTTAGAGTGGCGGTTTTGGGCCTTAAACCGTCATTGGTAGTGGCGGTTTAAGGGACAAAACCGCCACTCTGATTGGCGGTTTTCTTCCTTAAATCGCCACTCCCAATGGTGTTTTAAGGTACAAAACCGCCGCTCTGAGTGGCGTTTTTGTTCCTAAAACCGCCATTGTGAGTGGCGYTTTTATAGGTTTTTAAAATCTCCATTTTGAGTGGCGGTTTCTTAATGAACCGAAAAAAATGGTTCGTGTGAACTAATGACGTGGACACTACTTTGGGAATTTATAAAAATGTAACATTGTTTTTGGAATTGAGAAGATARGAAACAATATTTTGGGAAACCGCTCAAATTCATATCGACCATTTCCTATTTTCTTAATTCCTATTATGAAAATCCTAGCTTCGATCGGAGCCTTAAAGACCCGTGTTTCATTTTTAAGCTACTTTTTTTTTTGCATGCTACTTCAAAGTTTATTTGTGTATACTTAGACGTACAGCTGTCAGTTCAATTAATTCAGTCAGTTCTGGTTAAACCATAGCAGTTCAGTTATAATTCAGTTCAGTTGATTTCATTTCAATGTGTAAACAGTTCGGTTRAGTTAACAATTATTTCAGTTCAATTTAGTCCAGTTTTTTGAAATTTCAATTTCCGTTTATTTCAATTTGAACTTYATTTGTTTATTTCAGCTTCAGTTTATTTCAATTTGAACTTAATTGGTTCATTTCAATTTAGTTCAGTTTGAACCATAGCAGTTTGACGTCTTTGATAATTTATTTTGTTTTCGTTTCTTAACAAATAAATTCGGTAGAAAGCAAAAATATATATTAGTTACATATAAAGTTTGTCGGTTTCGATTTGAGTAACTATTTGTCTATAACATACATGAGATAATAAGGTGGTCTATAACACAAATCTAATAAAATAAAGGAAAACTAAATATAAAGTAAAATATGTGGGTCAAAAAAATTCAAGTGGGGCAATAAATTAGGTCTAAATTATGTCAATCTAGATACGTCTATGTAAATACTATGTAAGTTTACGTCAATTTAGGTAAGTCTATGTAAATTTTAAGTAAGTCTATGTCAATTATATGTAAGTCTATGTAAATATAAAATTTATAATTGGTTTATGCATTATTACAAATTAAGGGCTAGTAATTTAAAAGAAATATTTTTTGTTATTGGTTAAGTTTCAGTTCAGGTTCAATTCCAGTTAGTTAAGTTTAAGTTCAGTTGAAAATCAATTCAATTATTTGATCAACCTTTTCAGTTTTAAGAAATTAATTTCAGTTTCAGTTTGTTTCAGTTCAGTTTCAATTTGTTTAGTTCAATTGTAGTTCAGTTTCAGTTTGTTTAGTTCTGTTTTAATTAAGTGCTGATAGTTGATTTTCAGTTATCAATTTGAATCAATTCAGTTAGTTCAGTTCAGTTTCCAGTTAACATGTCAGTTTCTATAAATTCTAACCAAACTAACAGCTCTACTTAGATGTTACACTTTTATTTTCGAGTGCTTTTCTAGAAAAATATTCGTAATTCTTGCAATTCCACAAATATGGTCAGACTTTTTAAAATTCCCATAATATGATACAGGAGCTCAATGATCAATCCTGATTTGTACTAGATTGTTTATGTTGAATTTAGCTAGGTAGCTAACAAGCTAGCCGGGATCGAAACCTGCAACTAGATGGGTTAACTTGTTCGCATATAATGAATTAAAAGCAACGTGAGTAAAGCAATCAAAGTGTGAAGAATGGAAAGGACACACAGAGATGGTGACGCGAAAACCCAAATTTGGAAGAAAACCGCGGGTAGCTTTGAGGCCACCAATCCACTATGACTTTAGCCTTAAATTGGCTCTTCTTTTATCGTTAACAAGCTTATGAGGGTTACAATTATGAGACTATAGGAGGAGAGTACGAGAGTATCCGTGAATGCCTACTGTTTACAATAACTTCACATTTATATTAGCTAAACCCTAACTAGGCTAAGCTATCTTCCAGCTGCTCAACTTGTGCCGCAATTCTCTCAACAACTCCATTTATCTYTTGTTGGCTAAGTGCTTCCGGATATTACGTAGGTTGTTGCTGACTTATTTTTCTACTGGTAACTTGAGTCGGGTTCACCTAAACCTGGTACAACATTTGCCCCCAAAATTGGTCTTCATTTAAGCTGGTTAAGTGAAGGGCAATTTCATCTTTTGCTTGCCTTTGACAGTCTCTAAATATCAAACTCCACTTGCCCATTAACTCCACGTCCCAAATAACCATTGGCCATTAACTTCTTGCATTTCCCCTATTTATTCGAATTCTCCACTCTTCAGACATTACTTCACTTTCTCTCTCTTCAGTCTCTTGCTTTTTCTGATCGCTCTTCAACTTCTCATCTTCTAAATTTTGCAACTACTCTTAAGGAACTTCAATTTCTTTAGGTATTCTTCACTCTCTAATCTTCTTTACTTTTTTTCCATTTTCATTTCATGCCACGCTTTAAATAATTTGCTAGGAAGAGGTCTAAGTTTGTTCGTCTTAGGGTTTCGTCTGATCAAGAGATGGGGAGGCCAAACGAAGACATTAAAAGTACCATTACTAAGGCCGACCTTGCCAAAATGAAGCTGCGAGGTGGTTTTCCTGGTGGGACTATCCTCATTACTCCTTCTTCGGACAGGCAAGAGAAGTGCCCCCTGGCCATGTCTGCCTCTATGAGTATCCTTTCTTGTTGGGTTACTCTTATCTTTTTACTCCTCTAATTAGTTCTGTCCTTCTTCAGTTTCAATTGAGTCCCGGGTAGTTTTAGCCCAAGTTCTGGAGGGTCTGTCGCGTTATTGACCAACTAACTGAATCATGGGAGTCCCCTTTCACTTACCTGGATCTCAGCCACACTTATCTGCTTAAGAAAAACACCAATTCCAGGTTTACCTTGAAGCTTAAGTCGGCTAAGGTTGATTTAGTCAAGGGAACAGAGGCTTCCAATAGGGGTTGGAAGGTTAGGTTTTGTTTCATGGTTAAGGAGTCTTTGGGTTCAGATCTTGTTTGGTTATTGGATGGTTGGAATAGGGAAGGTATAGGTCTTTTTCGCTTTTTGATTGCGTGTATTTTTTGTGGTTTTGCTTCTGTGGTTTTAAATTMTGGCGTTTTGGTGCAATTGTGATCACTGACTGTGGTCCTTCCAGTGGTTATTCTGCTAAGGTGGAAGCATTCTTTGGCAACAAGCCGAAGTAACACAAGTTTGTTGATCTCCCTGATCCAGTTGGGATGGCTTCTGGTAAGCTTTTTGTCATAGTGGATTTGTATTGCTTTTGATCTTTTTGCGCTGCTTTATGATATGCTTGCTGCAACTTTCAGGTTTGTCTATGTCCATGGAAGAAATGAGAGCACTTTTCTCCAACAAGAGGAAGTCTTCTGAAACTGGTGGTACCCTYCCAACTGCTAAGGTCCAGGCCAACAGGTCAAGGTTCGTGGTTACTTCGGATGTTCCCCCTACCGTTGTTGATGTGGGGAAGAAGCCTACTAGAGTGTCTGGTGCTGCATTTTCGGATGGCATCAAGSTGTCTTTTCCCAAAGCTTACTTGGAGCATGAAGGGACTACTGGTGGGATCTGGCRAAAGGCTGACCAGCTGCTTGTACCCGCATGAAGGGGTAAGATTCTGAGACCGTGCTGAACAATGGGGATCACCTGTTGCTGCATGGTCTTCAGAATATTTTGGCTTCCAAACCTCATGTCCGCAACTCCACCATGCTGCTGAAACGTTCTGAGGACCTTGCTATCCAAGTAGCCCATCTGATTAAGGAAAAGGCCACCTTGGTAGGTGAAAAGAAGAAGCTGGAGAAGGCTGTGGACTCCGAGAGGGGGGAAAAAGGAGGTGCTAGAGCTAGCTACTACTGAGGATGCCAATACCATCGCCAGCTTGAAGGAGACTATTGTTGTGGCTCGCTAGGATAAGGTAGAAATTGTGGTCACTAAGCTGGCCAAGCTACCATGGAAGGTCAAGCTCAACAGGCATGTGGATAAGGAGCTGGCTACCAACATTGATGCTTATGTTGGGTCTCTGGGTGACATGAAGGACCTGGAGGATGAAGAATTTAGAAAGAAGATGCTCGAGTCCACTGTTCAGCCCAAGGGTGATGCTAAACTTCCTCAAGTTGTTGGGGATTCTTCTCAAGTTGTTGCAGGTACTTCTCACACAACTCCTGATCTTGTTTAGATGCTTGATGATGCTGCTAGCATTGGCAATGTTCCAAGGCAGGTGGATGCGGGGATTACAAGCGATACACAAGTGAGGGAGACCTTGCTGGAGGCAAAAAGGAAGCTCCTGCTGCTGAGTGGCCATCCTGCTGAGTAAWTTTCTTTAGTATTAAACATTTAACTTTTGGGCTATAGCTGCGACATGTGCAGCTTTATCTGGATTTCTTAACTTTATCTCTTGGGTGATTTGTAATTATTGRTGCATGGGCATCCTTTTGGATATTTGCCGCTCGGAGGTGGCCTTTTGGTTTATGAAACTGCTTCTAACTCATTTATATATTCTATTGTCATTTTAGATAGCATTTACTTCTGTCACATAATTTTAACAGCAATTCTGCTTGAGGTGACATTATGTCAACCTTTAGCTAGAACGTTAGCTACATAGTAGATTTAACTGCTTTTTTGCTGCTAAACTTTACACTTTTCTGAACTTTTCAATTGGCCACTTTTCAACTTTTATTTAGGCATGCAAACCTTTTCAACTAACCACATACTTGGGTACAATTCCATCCGTCATGTGAATACATGGCTTTTTACACTTTTCAGCAAAGTACTTTTCATGGCTAGCTACTGTTGTCAATTACCTTAAAAATAATATCTTTTTAGGTGAAAAGCGTTCCAGCTTCTTTGCACCTCATTTCCTTCTGTTGTGACTAGCTTGTATGCACCATTCCCAAATACTTTGCTTATTTGGTATGGTCCTTCCCAATTGGCTCCTAGCTTTCCAACGTTCAGCTCTTGGATGTTRTGGAATGCCTTTCTAAGCACTCAATCACCGACTGCAAACGTTCTGGCTTTGACTTTTTTGTTGAAGCTTCTAGCTACTCTTTGCTGATAAGTTGCCATTCTGATGCTTGTTGCATCTCTTAGTTCCTCTATTATATCCACATCCATGCGTAGCTCTTCTTCGTTGGCTTCTGGGGTTAAAAGCCCATAACTGGCTGTAGGTACAATTACTTTTGCAGGTAAGATAGATTCACAACCATACACGAGTGAGAAAGGGGTTTGTCTAACAGCACCCCTAGGGGTGGTCTTGTTAGCCCACAAAATGTTAGGTAGCTCTTTTACCCATTTTCCTTTTGTCGATTTTAACCGTCTTTTAATTTCGTTTATTATTACCTTATTACTGGACTCAGGTTGTTCATTAGCCTGTGGGTATTTAGGTGTAAATAGTGTCAAAGTTATGTTCCATTTTTGACAAAAGTCTCTAGTCTTATTGCTAATGAATTGTGAGTCGTTGTCACATACAATTTCACTAGGTACTCCAAACCTGRAAATTATGTTGGTCCACAAGAAGGATATTACTTCTTTATCTCTTACCTGTTGGAAGGCCTCTACTTCAATCCATTTCGAGAAATAATCACTTAAAGRAAGCATGAATACCTTTTGTCCCGGAATGGGTGGCAATTTACCTACGATGTCCATACCCCACTTCATGAAAGGCCACATAGTGAGGGATGGATGCAGCTYTTTAGGTGCCTGGTGGGACACACCTACATGTCTCTGGTAGCTATCATAGCTTCCTGCATACTTGTTAGCATCTGTCTTTATAGTCGGCAAAAGTAGCCGTAGGTTAGGATTCTTTTAGCTAATGTCCTGCCAGTTGAGTGTGTGCCACACTCGCTGTCATAGAATTGTTTTAACGTAGCTTCTTATTCATTCTTACTAAGACATCGTTGCAAAATACCAGAAGAAGACTTCATGAATAAAACATTGTCAATTAAAGCATACGTGGTGCATACCATTCGCAACTTCCTAGCTTTTAACTTGTTGCTAGGCAGGATGTCGTCTTGTAGGTACTTAATGATAGGTGTCCTCCAATCATCTTCGTTTTCTTCGGATATAGGCTTTACCTATTCATCCTTCTCAATCGAGGGTGCAGGCAAGTGTGCTATTGGCACGGAATTGAAGTTGCATTTACGTAGGGCAGATCCTAGGCTAGCTAGGGCATCTGCTTTCGTGTTRTGGTCGCGGGGTAACTGCTTAATATCAAATTKAACAAATTCCTTCATTTTCTTTTTAGCTAGATCCAGGTACTTGGCCATCTTGGAGTCTTTGGCTGCGAACTTGCCTTTTAGCTGGSTTACGATCAACAAGGAATCGCTGAAGACTTGGAGGTGTGTTGCCCCCATGTCTCTAGCTACTACCATACCTGCAAGTAATGCTTCATACTCTACTTCGTTATTAGTGGCTTTAAAATCACAACATATGGATCTTACTATCATGTCCCCCTGTGGTGACCTTAGCACTACACCAAGTCCYGCTCCTTTAAAGTTTGAGGATCCTTCCACYTATAGTTGCAATTTTCTCTTTACCTTTACTTACCACTTCCACATGTTCTGGTTCAAGGCCTGGGCTAAAGTCAACCACAAAGTCAGCTAGTGCCTGCAATTTTATGGCGGATTTGGGCATGTACCTGAGGTCATACCCACTTAGGCAAATTTCCCACTTACTCATCCTACCAGATAGCTCTAGCTTTCTTAACATAGCTTTAATCGGATAGTTAGTCATGACAAGAATAGTGTGTGTTTCAAAATAATGTCTAAGCTTCTTAGAAGTAGTGATGAGAGCAAGTACAAGTTAATATKAAAAAGATTTGCACAATATAACTTGTTAGCATACATGTCACTATCTTTCAAGTGACCAAGAACAGTATCTCAGCTGTTCAGATCAGCTGTATTCATCAGACCAACGTACCTGTTCTTGRAACTGTTTGTCATCACTCAAAACACTAGGGGACTCAACAATTTCCTTTCTAGTTATTGCATTTTTTTTGGTAGATTCTTGTTAGATTGTTGTTTTTAATTGAATGCACACATATGGGTTTCATGCTAGTAGTTGAGTTCTTGCTTTACCTTGTTATTTCTTTCATGTTGCCTCTTCTAAGCTAGATATTTATCTAGGGGAGGAGATGCTTGGATTTGTTTGATGGCTTGATTGAAATATGGGTTTGTTTGGAGTTGATTGACTTGCTTGTTGAACCTTTAAGGTGCCTTATGAGTGATGACATGATTGGCCATCTTTATGTTGCTTCTCATGTTATGTTAGTGGTGCGCGAGAGTGACTAKTAGGATAGTGAAGACTTGTCGAGTTCTTCCACCACATCGGGATTGGGTAGGCGGTGTCTTAGGGTGCGTTAGATTGACCCTCAGTGTTGGTCCATAGGCCCTAAGTAAGGAGTTCGGCCCAATCGTGACCCGGGTTTTTTGAGAGTTGGATAGTTAGCCAAGTAATCCCCGTCTCTAGTGTTTTTCTTAGCTTGTTAATTGCTAGTTTTATTCACTCGTTTATTACTTTGCAAGTAGTTGTTAGTTGTAGATTGTTAGTTGTTACGAAAATTCCAAAAAAACTCTTATGACTTGATTCGGTTATGATAAGCACAACATTTGTTTATCCGAGGAATCGACCCCTTACTAAGCTACACTACCAACTTGGTAGAGTAAGACTTTAAGGGTTTTATTCTTGTCGCACCTTGAGGAACTAACGACACCTCAAGGGCCGATCAAGTTTTGGCGTCGTTGTCGGGGAGGCAACTTTACCTTGTGCCTTTTACATTCGTTTCCTTTACTTTTTGCTTGTTTTATTGGGTATTGTCATTGCTAATCCTTTGTTTAGATTTGTTAAATGATAAGGAGGTCCCAAAATCTACAACCAATTCCACTTGATCCGGAACTCGAAAAGACTTTGAGATGTGAACGACGAGSATTTGATCTCTCGGGTAGTAATTTGAATTGTGTTGTGATCTTGATTCTTTGAGTTCAACAAGTAAGACAATGGAGGAAGATGGTCGACCCAATCCACCTCCTAGGCCTCTTTTCCGAGACTTTGGTCAACCGTAGGACTATGAGCTTACAGGTGATATCATGTTGCCGACCATGACAACAAACTTCACTTTTCACCCTCAGTACACCAACATGATTCAAAGTGAGCAATTTTCTGCTTCCTCTCATGAAGATGCTATAGCTCACTTGGATCGGTTCTTGGAGTTGTGTATAACCATCCAAACTAACCAAGTGTCGCAAGATTATATTCGGTTGCATCTTTTTTGCCAATCCTTGACGGGAAAAGCCCGTTGTTGGCTTAAACATCTCAAACCGAATTCTCTCACTACTTGGAAGTAAGTAGCTCAAGCTTTCTTGAAAAAAGTTCATTCCAGAGGAGAAAACGGCGGAAATGAGGCGTAACATTTAAAATTTCCAACAAGAGCCGGATGAAACCTTGTCCGAAGCATGGGATCGTTTCAAAGAATACTTGGTCGCTTTCCCACATCATATAGATATGAACAAACCTTACTCATACAGATCTTCTATGATAGCCTAGAGCCGATGCAAAGAGCTAATCTCGATGCGGGTGCCGGAGGACAACTCTAGAATGTTCCCATAGATCAAGTAGAAGATGTGATTGAGGATGTTGTGCCGAATTATTCATGGGGTGGTAAGAGGCAAGCAAAGCCTAAAGCTAGTGGGAAATTTGATCTTGACAAGGATTCTATTAGAGCTCTCATGGAAGAGGCTATTGACAAGAAGCTCTCTAAGCCGACTTCTACTCTCAAGCAACAAGTGAGTGCCTTCTCTTGTGACATTTGTGGTGGAACGAATCATGACACTTRCTGTCGTAGAGGATTAAACCTCGAACATGTGGCGGCAATGGGTTACTAGAACGATTAGTTGGTTGAGAAGGATGAGGAAGCAAAGAAGGATGAGGAGATCGAGGCACCGGCAAAGAACACGGAACCAATTGAGGACATTTYAACTCGTTCTGATCCAAAACCCTTGTTTCCGGAACGGTTGGTTGAGAGGCATCTTTGTTGGGTCCCTTAYGTTTTGAATGATGACAAACCAATACAGGAAACATGATACTTAATTGTGAAAATAGTTGGTTTTGGGACCAGCTGTTCTAGGATACTTGTTTCCCCAGACAAGTTAATACTTATTGTGTATATATTGAAACTAACTTGTTTGTTACAGGGAACAGCTGAATAAACACAAAGCTCATATACTGGTACAAGATCAGTAAGAGTTGTTTCCTTGACTGTTATGCTGAAAAACAGTCATATACCTTTTATTACACCTTAACCATGTTACATGTGCAGTAATAGGATAATTCCAAGACTTGAAGTGTGAAGCCTTTGGAAAACATTCGAAGAAATAAGTTGTGCTCAAAATTGAAGTATTCAAAGGAAGATTCAAAGTCTTGAAGATTACATGAAGAATAGAAGAAATACTCTTAAAAGTTTAAATCTAGGAATTCATGTAATATGCTCTGTAGTGTGACTTAATTGTTATGGTTTAAGTGCTTATATGTGTTTTGAGTTATGGTATGAATTCTGGTACAAGATTGGAACAGAATTCATAACATACTCAATTAGGGAACTAGGCTGGGGAACCAGCTGTGTCCCTGAGTGGAATTATGGCTGCGATTTTGAAAAAGACTTTTTCTAAAATATTTTGTAAAAGATATATTTTGAAAATAAAGTTTTGCAGTTGGAAATATAGATGAGAATATGGTTGTTGCCTTAAACCTAGGAGTATCTATCTTGTTCGATTATTTCCTTAAGATCAAATCGAACAAGATAAATACTTCCCTTAAATCTCATCTTGCCTTGCTCGGCAAGTAGAGAGATTTAAGGAAACAAGGGTTAAGGTTAACAAACATATATATACTCATCTATACTTCTAATTCCACACATCTCTCCACGGATCAAAAAGAGTTTTATTTTTGAGAGAAAAACACAAAGCATAAGAACCTTACTTTGAGTCATACATAAGAGCATTAGTCGAGCTTTATTATTTCTCTTATTATCTTGTTAGAAGTAAATCAAAAGAGAGAAAAGGTTGATATTGTAAAGGCATTCAACAGGGGGGTTGAAGGCCTGGTGATTGTTTGTGAGTTCAAACACAAATTGCATTGGACTTACGAGTGTGAGTCGAGTGCACATTCAGAGTTAAGTGTGGGGTGTGCTGGTTCCCGGAGTAGGGAAACAGTAGAGTGAGTGTGTTCTTTGTGTTTCGGAGTAAATTAATAAAAGAACATAGGGTAGGAGGARGTAGCCCAGAGTAGGGTGAACCTCGTTAAATCTTGTGTGTTCTTTATTGTTTTATTTATATTCCGCTGCTTACAGGAACCAGCCCAACTGGTTCCTCACATCAAGTCCAAAAAGAAAGAAAAATTAGTAATAGATAGTTATACTCAATTCACCCCCCCCCCTCTTSAGTATCATAAAACCTTCAATCTTAATGTGAAGCACAAAAAGTTCATGAGCATGCTCAAGAGTCTTCAAATGAACATACCTTTTCTTGATGCCATGTCCCAAATGCCTTCTTATGCAAAATTTCTCAAGGAGCTCCTATCAAACAAGAAGAAATTAAATTATGAATGCATCACACTTCCCCATCAAGTTAGTGCTCTTGTGAAAAGGAGGCTTCCTCCTAAGCAAGGAGATCACTTGTGAGGTTATGGATGATAAGGTCGTATTTGAATTATCTAAGTGTATGAAGAAGCCCATGGTAGAGAAAGTTTGGCAAGTTGATTTTGTTGAATCAAAATTTGATCGATGTGCTATGATGACTTCCTCGAAGAGGGACCCACCTAGTGAGGCCCTTCTAGGAAAGGAAGGGGTTGAGAAATCGAGTGAAGCACAAGAATTTGAAAAAGTTATAGATGATGCACACGTAGATGTTGAGGGAACGATGGAGGAATTGCCTTCATTAGATTATAAGGGGAACAAGGAGACTAAGGAGGAGAGGACTACGCCTCTTCCCAAGGTAGAAATGAAACCCCCTACCCCCTAATCTTAAGTATGCATTTCATGAGAATGATTGTGAATACCCTTTTATCGTCAATGCTAAACTCGATGATGCCTCTTTGGAAAAGTTAAAAGTGCTTTTGAGGAAATATAAAGGTGTCATTGGGTATATTATTGATGCTCTTAAAGGTATAAGCCCAAGTACTTGTGTGCATAGGATACGAGCATTCTTCCTCTATTGAGCCTCAAAGAAGGTTAACCCCGACTTTTAAGTAAGTGGTTAAAAAGGAAATTTTGAAACTTCGTGAGGCCAGGATAATCTATCCTATCTCAGATAGTAGATGGATTAGTCCTGTGCATGTTGTTCCCAAGAAAGGAATGACCGTCATRAAGGATGACAATGGAAATGATATTTCCACCCGAACAACTATGGGATGGAGAATGTGTATTGATTATAGGCGTCTTAATAAGGCGACTAGGAAAGATCACTTTCCCTTGCCATTCATCGATCAAATGTTGGAAAGATTGGTACGCCATTTGCATTTTTGTTTCTTGGATGGCTATTTCGGATTCTTTCAAATTCCCATACATCCGGATGACCAACATAAGACCACTTTCACTTGCCCATTCGGTACATTTGCATACCGAAGAATGTCATTCGGGTTATGTAATGCATCGTCTACCTTTTAAAGATTCATGAGTGCCATTTTCTCCGACATGTTGGAAGAAGAAATTGAAAGGTTTATGGACGATTTTAGTGTTTGAGGTTCGTCTTTTGACACATGTTTACAAAACCTTAAACGTGTGCTCAAAAGTTGTCAAGAGACGAACTTGGTTTTAAATTGGGAGAAGTGCCACTTTATGGTCGAGGAAGGCATTGTCCTCGGGCATAAAGTCTCTAAAAGAGGCATTGAGGTTGACCCCGCCAAGGTCTCGGTGATAGAGAGACTTCCTCCTCCCACTTCAATCACGGGAGTGCGTGCATTCCTTGGGTATGCCGGCTTCCATCGCCGATTTATTAAGGATTTCTCTCTTATTGCAAGGCCTTTGATGGGATTGCTACATAAATATGCGGAGTTTCTATTTGATGAAGCTTACACTAATGCTTTTGAATCCTTGAAGCAAGCTCTAGTGAATGCGCCAATAGTGCAAGCCCCACAATGGGAACTCCCGTTTGAACTAATGTGTGATGCTAGTGATTTGGCATTTGGAGTTGTCCTTGGACAAAGAGTTGATAAGAAGCTGAATGTGATAGCGTATGCTAGCCGCACACTTGATGAAGCTCAGAAGAATTATACCACCACAGAAAAAGAGATGTTTGCTGTGGTTTTTTGCTTTTGACAAGTTTTGTCAATACCTCATTTGTAAAAAGGCCATTGTTTACARGGATCATGCGGCGGTGAGGTATTTGATGGATAAGAAAGATGAAAAACCACGGCTCATTCGATGGGTGCTCCTCCTCCAAGAATTTGACTTGGAGATTCGTGAGAAAAAGGATATTGAGAATCTAGTGGCTGATCACCTCTCTCAGTTGCCATTAGACCATCTTGCCCAAGAGGAGGGGGTAGACCCTATTGATGATAACCTCCGTGGTGACGTCCTAATGTCCATTGTCTCCAATACCATTCCTTGGTATGWAGACATTGCCAATTACTTGGCTTATGGGATTGAAACTRATGATTATAACTCTCAACAAAGGAAAAGGTTCTTCAAGCAAGTGAAGTGTTATTTTTGGGATAATCCTCACCTTTATAAGCAATGTAGTGATAGTTTGTATCGCAAGTGCGTCCCCACGCATGAGGTGGAAGGGGTGCTTGATAGGTTTCACACACAAGCTTACGAGGGTCATGGTGGTATAGACAAGACTATTGCAAAAGCTCTTGATTGCCTTCTATGGTGGCCGACAATGCACAGAGATGCCCATGCGTTTATTTCTAGATGTGATCAGTGTCAAAGGATGGGTGGTATTACGAAGCGAGATGAAATGCCCTAACAATCTATCTTGGAGGTCGATCCTTTCGATGTATGGGGTTAACTTTATGGGTTCGTTTGTGACAAGCCTTGGAAATTTATATATATTGGRCGCGGTCGATTATGTGACGAAATGGATCAAAGTTATACCTTCCCCAACTAATGATCACAATGTGGTATTGAAACTTCTCAAAACGGTGTTCTTTCCGCGTTTTGGTGTGCCAAGATGCCTTATTAGCGATGGTGGTTCTCATTTCGCCAAAAGGTAATTTGAAGCTTTATTGAAGAAGTATGGGGTGCATCACAAAGTGGGATTACCATACCATTTGACAATCTCAAGGGCAAGTTGAGGTGTCCAATTGAGAAATCAAGAACTATTTGAAGAGGTTGGTAAACAAGACTRGAAAGGATTGGGCATTGCGACTTGATGATACTCTTTAGGCTTTGCAAACAATTTAGAAGACTCCCATTGGGACCACTCCCTATCGTCTTGTGTATGGGAAGGGGTGTAATCCACCTTTGGAATTGGAGTATAAGGCAACATGGATCTAGATTTGGCTGGGAAGAAGAGGTTGCTCAAGTTAAAGGAGTTGGAGGAGATGCGGCATGATGCTTATGAGAATTCACGTCTTTTCAAAGAAAGGACCAAGGCTTGACATAACAAAAGAATTAAGGATCAATGCTTTCAAGTCGGAGTACAACTCATCCTATTCAACTCTCGCCTCCGTCTCTTTCCGAGGAAGTTAAAGTCGAGATGGTCGACGCCTTTCACTATCACTAAGGTCACTTCCTATGGATCTTTTTAATTGGAGGGCAACTGCGTTCGMTTTATGGTCAATGGCTAGAGGATCAAGCGATTTCTCCCCAAGCATGATGTTGGGAAGCTATATTCTCACACACTAGATTCTCTGCCGAATGAGGCCGCCCCTGATTCATGCATTGCTTTTATGGGTCAAGCATGCGACCATATACTAAGCCATTCATATATAAATACTTGGTTTTGTTTTGATTTGTCTTTTTGGTGGATATTTGGTTCTTATGGTTCATGGCAAAAWCTGGAGGATTTTTGGTTGAGGGGGTGATTTAGCCCCTCAACAAGGTTTTTCGGGCATTGGTTTCTTCAACTTGTTAATCATGGTGGCAAGTTTGAGTGTCAATCAATGACCTGGCCTTGATGTGCTACTATGTGAGTAGTGTGTTGTGTATGTAGGTGATTTGGAATTTCGGTGTTTTTAGGCTAAGTTTTGGCATTTGGAGCGTCCGCTCAAGTGTTTCGAGTGTCCGCTTGGGCATCTTGGCTTTGATTGTTAAGAATTGTCGAGAGTTTCAAGTGTCCACTTTCTCCATTTGAAGCGTCCGCTTGAGCTTATAGGGTGTTTGCTTGGTATTGTGGAGCGTACGCTTGCCTACGAGGTTGAAATTGCTCCAAAATTATCGAAAGTTTGAGGCGTCCGCTCTAAATCTTGGAGCATCTACTCCATACTCTAGGTTTAAAGGTTTCAAATGTCYAAAGTTTGGGGCATCCGCTTGAGATTTTGAAGCCTCCGCTTGGGCATTATTGATTTGATGGTGGAGCGTTTGCCCCAAACTTCGAAGCATCCGCTCCAGATATTAGCCAGATTTTTGAAGGAAATTGTCGAAAGTTTGAGGCGTTTGCTCCAAGTTGGGAACCATTTGCTCTAATGGTTGGAGCGCCCACTTGGCAATATGCAGCGTCCACTTGGATCTTAAGTTGCGTATTATGATTTGTTGGTGAAGCATACACTCCAACCTTGAAGCGTCWGCTCGAAATTGATTTTCGCGATTTTTTATTGGCTCCTTAGATTTTGGCACGTCGTTTTCTATCCCTTTCACCTCTTAAATTCCCCGTCACTCTCATAACCTTCCGCTCTCACGTCACTCTGACTCCCTCCTTCCTCTTAAAACCACTCAAACTCTCAATTCTCACCATTTTTCCTCTCTTCTTCACTCAAAATTCTCTCAAATTTTTTATTTTTGACACAAAACTCTCTCAAATTCTTGGTTTACCATCAATTGGGCTGGCATTGGAGCAAGGGAAACAGATTTTTGGAGGACTCTAGTTGCTCTCTTCACTATCAAGGGTTGAAATTCTTCAAACTTTGGTAAGAAACTCTTTGAAACTCCATGTTTAGGCTTTGGTGAATTTTATTCAAACACTAAGTTGAAGAAATTTTTGCTTTAATTCTTGGAATTGTGGTTCTTGTGCTTGGTGAACTTACTTGATTYTTGGTTTGAGGTGTCTTGTTGTGGAAATTTTCATATTTAGGAGTGTTCTTGGGTTGATGTTTTGAGTAAGGGTTGTGGAGTTGGTTTGAGGTGTCTTGTTGCCTTTGCATTGTGGTTCTACTATACATTGTTGTTGTGAGAATTGTGTGTTTGTAAAGATGTTGAGAAAGTTGGCTCCTAAAAAGCGTGACCGGAGTGCCGCATCCTCCTCGAGGGAGGAATTTAAACTCGACTCACATAAGATCAACTTGAAAAAGAAGGATCATATTGAAAAATTGGCGGAGTTGGAGACTAAAGAAATCCGCCCGGCCTTGTTTTACGAATGGGGAATTTGTTCTAGATTGGGGATTGATGAGAAAATTTAGAAAATGGCTCAAACTTTTGGGCTAAACGACTTTTTGATGCCTCGTATCCCCAATGAGTTTGTTAGAAGTGCGAAGGACGAGACTACGGAACAACCTCCGCTTACATATGCTTGCCTCACTTACGAGTTTTTGGCAAGTTTTTCTCTACGAACTCCCAYAGAAGGTGAAGGGTATGAGGGGTTTGTGATGATGTATCGAATGTTCAACAAGTCATATTCACTCACTTTGCCTCAATTGAACGAGTTGATGGGATGGAGCACGGATGCCGTGGACATTTCCATGGCGGGTGATCAAGTAGAGCATTACTCGGAGGTTGGTTGGTAGGGCCGAATCACACATGGGACACGGTATTTTGTTTCTAATGCTTCCAAAGCCTCGGAAATTCAACATGCGGCCTTGAGATACTTTCACCGCATGCTCGTCTATAAGTTCTATTCCCGACAAGATTTGGGAAAAATGTCGAACCAAGAGCTCTATTTGTTGTGGGTTGCAATCCAGGGGGAGAATGTGTTTGGTGATGACCCTATGCACAAGCCCAACCTTGGATATCTTCTTATGAAAATGTTTGAGCACTTGAGGGACAATAGGCGAGCTACGGGGCCCATATGCATTAGGGGTATAATTACTTGGATTGCATATAAGATGGGCCTTGGTGCGGAATTGCCTAAGTACCGCCCAGTGAGGCGGTATTCATGTTTAGATGAGGCCGCCTCAAAAGCATGTTCTTCATTGGTATGTCGAAGGGCCAAACCGGGAAGGCTTGTATTTGGAAGATCCGGGAGTGTCCTTGGTGTTACATGCCCTCCTCCTTTATGTCTCAGCCACCCTAGGGGATTAACAATCCTTGGAGGGTGCCCATGGAGGAGTTGCATGCTTCGGATCTCACCAAGTCTATTGAGGATGAGCGAAGAAGCCAATTTGAGCAGGTTATGGTTGATGATCCTCAAGCCCCCCGGTTCCACCAACCTCCATTTCAACATCAACAACAATTTCAACAACAACAACGGTAGTGATCTTCTCGCCCCACTAGAAGGGGACGTACGTCTTCTGCCCCTTTTGATATTGAGGAGGAGTTTAGACTCCTTAATTTGAGGATTGATTACATCTCTTGGTGGGATGAGCCCAACCCTTGTCCACTTACCTTGGGGTATTTTGAGCACCAATATTATACATATATATATATATATATATATATATATATATATATGGTGGATAAGGGTTGGATTAACCCCTACGTGAACTATCCATATGAATCGCCCCAGTTGGGACCCGTCCCAAATTGGAATCTAGTTCAACTGGATGCGAGGAGCGATGTCATCCCCCGTTAGGGGTACACATACCCGTATTGGCAAGGGCCAAATACCTTGTCCACCCCTCCGCCTCAACGTCCCCCTTATGACTATGGGGCACGATATTCCGGTGGGTGGGAACCGCATGGTCCGCCTYCTCTACGGGGCACGATATCCCACTAGTTGGCGTACGATTGGGACCCACAAGGTCTCTATCGCAACGCTTAACCACCACCTCCAGTCACATTCTTCGCTCCTTTTGCGTTGGAGGACGGGGAGTTGGAGGGTGATGAGTGACCACCCCTTTGTTGCTTTTTTGTCCCTCCTCCCCAACCCTTTGCTATGTTGTTTTGAGTCCTCACCGGGACGGTGTTGGATTCCAGTTGGGGTGAGCCGTAAAATTGATTGCATCTAGGGACATTTGGGTGGTCACTTTGGAGGTATGTGTGAGGTCCTTAGGGTCATTGTGTGTTATTGTTTCTTCTTCTCTCTTCTTAGAAAGAAATCTTTGTTGAGTTTGCTTTAGTGTAGAGTAGCTTAGATAGCTTTCGGTATTAGTCGATTAAGTCCCCTTGGTGTATATAAGGGGATGAAGGGACGAAATTGACTCCCTTTCGGACACGGTTCTTCGGCTTAGCTTCTTGATAGCTATGACGAATTTCGAACCATCGTCTCACATCTGTGACTAATAGGCGTGTGGAGTATTGTGATGATCGTACAGGTACTCGAGCTTGGAGCTTTGGACTCAGGGTATGCAAGGTATTTATTGGTATTTGGTAGAAGCCCCATGGTGAGATCTTTCCACTACTCCCTCCTTAGCCATTTTAGTCTTGTATATAGTAGTTGTATATATTTGCTTGGACTTGTGGTTGGTCAGTTGTCCCCGTGCTTTGAGCACGGGAGGATTGTATATACTTATGCATTGCCAAGGCGATCCCTGATCCGATGTTGCTTTTTTGTGCTTTGAGCTAGAGGATTAGGGACGTGAGTTTGGATGTTGAGACTTCCTTGATGGGGGGAATTAGGAATGAGACGTAGGCTAGGATTTGCTTGGTCAATTGGGTCTTGATGGTGAGCCTTTTGGCCAAGCCGTGTGTAGCCCAATTGAGTAAGGCAACCTACCTTGAGGCACTTGGTTAAATCGCCCTTGTGAGGAGAGAGCGTCCATTAGAGCCCCTTAAGCACAAAAATTCAAACACATTGTTAAGGAACCTAGCACTTTTCATGTCTTAATTAACCATCTTAGCTCACGACTTCCGAAGGCCTAGACCGAGCTACTTTAGGAGAGGATAGAGGCATTCTTTTGACTTAGTTTGTTTTTGTTTTCTAGGGTAACATAATTTTACTTTAGACTTTTGTTTTTTGATTTTCATTTACCCATTTGGAACCCCTCGAGCATCCCATTCCTTTCTAAACCACATTACAAACCTTAAACCTTGATTTTTGCTTTCACCCTTAGTGATAGTAAGGCATGACTTGGGATTTGTATGCATGAATTTCATTGTATATAGTTGGGATGGTCAGAAGCGAAATAAGTTTCAAGTTGGGCATTAGTAACCCACTTACTCAAGTGTATGGTATTAATAAAATAAATAAATAAATAAATAAATAAATAAATAAAATTCCGAAAAAAGTCTTTGTTTGTTCATAAATAAAGTGTGTTGTAAAGTGTAAAGCTTTGAGTAAGTTGGGAGGAAAGTTGTAAAGTGAAAGTGGAAATTTGGGTGAGTTCATTAAGAGTGGAGTGTGTGTTTCAAGTCATGTTTTGCTTAGGATTTACCACCACAATCACAAATTGATGTTTCCCTACCCTTACCCAAGCCTAAACATTACACCCAAAAGTCCTCTTGATCCTAGGGAGTTGAGTCACAAAGGTGGAGGGGGTCGTGACCCCATTTCTAGATGTGCTTTGTGCTAGTGGATGAGCTACATATGATATCTTCTTTCTTGAGCCTCGGCTAAGGATTTGAGATGCCTCTTGGTTAAGGAGCTTTAGTTCGGGGAGGGTTGCTTTGGTAAGGAGCGAGTGATGAATAGCCATGGAGTGAATGGGCCCTCAAACGTCCACTATCTCATGAAGTCCCTTCAAGGGATGGAAACTTCCTCGATTCGTTACTTGATTGGAGTTGACGGTCCATAACCGTCTTGGTGTCCTCATTGCACTAGTTCATGTCTTGCATGCAAAATTTTGAAGAATGGATTGCCTCAGCATAGGTTCTTGAGTTGTGGGTCAAACTCATAGGAAACCCTCACGAGAACTCACTCGTCCTCTTTGGCGACATTAGTGTCTAAAGGTCTTGTTACTTATTGGAGTTATTGCTAAAAGTAACCTCGATTCTTGCGACAGTGAGTGTTAGTGTATAGATTTATTTCTTTGTGTGTCTTTGGTTTCGAATAAAATTTCTCTCTTGTTAGTTGGTTCTTAGAAGTAAGGAAGTACTTTGCCTCGGGACGAGCAAAGGACTAGTTGGGGGGAGTTTGATTAGTGGCTTTTTGAGCCACTTTTCCTTCTCACTTCACCCTCATTATGGCTAGTCCTATGTTCGTTCTGAGGTTCAAAGCTAATGACAGGCTTGTCGCGTACCTATCAAAAATAACCTATTAAAACTAACTAATGTAGCTAGTGGTAACAGGGTCGAATCCACAAGGAAGCAACAATTAATTATTAACTAATTAAAAGCATCTAGATTAGTAAAAGGGTTTTGATTGAGTTATTTTAAGCTACAACTAATTAAAGCAATGAATTAAATAAAAATAAACTATAATAAACTAAAGTCTAGGGCTATGGTTCACTATAACAACAAATTAACAATAATTGGGTATCAACAATTCACAATAAGACACAATCGAACAGGATCAAAGTTCTCTCGGAATCGAATGAACATAGAACTATCCTAACCGTATCTCTCGACCTAGGATAGTCTCGTTCTACCTATTGATGTAGATCTTGTTAAGTTTCAATCGCTAGATCTAGAAACTCTTGACTAATCTAATTATGCAATTAAGTCGTGCACTACCTAATTGAATAACATGAAGAACAATCAAAATAGGAATTTGATAAATTGCCAAAGTATGAATTGAATCAAACCCAAAACATGCTAATTATATTGTTATAGATCCCCAATTTCCTAGGAAAGAAACTACTCAAGCATAATTAAATCAATAAAACAATAGCAATAATAAACTAAGAATCATCATGAAAATCTAATAAAATAAAAATAACAATCAACAATAATCAATAGCAAAATAATAACAACAATAATAAAAGAATAATGGAAAATACCTTGAGTGCTTGAATTAATGGAGAAAATAAAACTAGGGTTTCAATGTGAAAGAAGAGAGAAAAAATAATTCTAAAACTAAACTAATCTAATAATCTCCAGTCTCCATCAGGATCTGCTCTTTTAAATACTACTATTCCCTAATAGATGGCTTGCTAAAAATATATTATATCCTTGTGAATAAAAGCCCAAAGAAGATAATTAAAATCGGTAAAATCGAGCCTGACCGATCGGAATAGCCAAACCGATCGGTTCAGGGTAAATCGCGGCAGATTCGTGGGCTATCATCCGAATGCCATATCTCAAGCTCTGGTTGTCCAAATTAGGATATGACCTATCAAATCGAAGCTCTCAAAGTTTGTTTCAAATGCAATTAGAATCACACCAATCAGACATACGAAACGTGACTTATGACCAAAAGAGTGAGCATATGTTAAAATCGATGCTTCGCAACGATCATTTTTCGCGTAGCTCCACTCCTAGCTCCTCACTACTCCTTCTAAGGCTCCGTAGTGCTCGCAAATGAGTCCAAAATCACTCCAAATCAATGAAAGCAACCTAAAACTCATTCAAACACTAAACAAACACATTAGTAGCAAAGAGAGACTTAACGAGGCCAAAAACCATGCAAAATAGCAAGAGAATGGGGAGAAAAACCATATATCAATACAATACATCAGCTAACAACAAGGKGGACGCTGATWTGCAACACCGAAAGTTTCAAGCGTTCACTCTAACCTATAGAGTGGACGCTCCAGTCAATGGAGCGGAAGCATCATCTCTTGAAGCGAATGCTTAGGTATTATTACGTATCTCACCATTGTTGGCACGAAGCGGACGCTTCATTAGTCGGTTGTACTTGCGATTTGACACGAAAATTCCCATTTTTTAGAGGTTGTATAAGTAGTACATTTCTTATTCTCCAAGTACACATGACCTCATTCATTCATTTTGATTTTGGAGTTTAGGTTTTAGTACTTTTCCTTCTTCTTTTGGTAGGCTAGAGAGAGAAACACTGTAATCCCCCGTAATTTTTGAATATTTATAAATATAATTTATTATAAATATATTACGATTTATATTATAAAAAGATATATAATTTAGTTGAATGCTACCATTTTTCGTTAAATTATATTTTATGACAAAAAAAATATATTTTTATTTAAATTCAATTATTTCCATTCAAATTGTATTTTACGATAGAAAATCTATCTTATTCTTCTTTATCCAAAACAAAATAAATAAAATAATAAAATATTTTAAAATTAAACCTAGCTAGATATTTAAATCAGAAAAAAGGGTTTTAAACCTTTCCTCATTCCCTTCACGCCACTTTTAGTTTTCAAAAAAAAAAAAGGAACGAGAGAGAGAGAGAAGAAGAAGATCGTGAACTATTGTTTGTGTGTGATGTTGTTGCATGTGTTGCCGCTGCTGGTTGCCACTGTGCTGCTGCCCTACTCGTCACCGGTCACCACCACCAGCCCAGCCACCGGACATCGGTCCTCTCTCCCCTCCTTTCTTCTTGTTTTCTTCTTTTTCCTATTGTTAATACATGTTTTTAATTTGTTTATCCAAATTGGGATTATTTGAGATCTCATCTAGCTATGGTGACGGAGTTGCGCCCGTTCGCCATCTGGTTTATTGAATTTTTTGATGCCTTTCGACGGGAAGYCATGGGGTTTGAATTATGGCACTTTTGTGTCTGGTTGAATTGTGGCACTTTGTGCCTAGTTAAGGACAACCTTGTTTATTGCTCAAATCATAACAAAAGTAATAACTATATTGAGTCATGTATTGGAGTCGAGTGAACTATTCTTGCAGGTACTAATCTATTTAACAGGAGCGATTGATGATGTTGGGATAGAGATGTTTTGGAGCAGTTGTATATGATATGCGATTGGGACTGAGTTATTTTGGATCTTTGGGTTGTATAAAATGTTTTTGAGTGGTTGTGAACACCACCGTTGGGTTTTTCTTTTGTTTCTAAGCAGGTTTCGTAACTTGGTATGTCCAGTTTTTAGGGGAGATATTGTCCGTTTGTTTTCTTGTTTCGTAAGTTGTATGTACTTAACTTTGCTGATTGCGTGTGTTTTTGTATATTGTGTGTCGTCCACATTTTCCTTCTTTTAGTGGACTTGTGATGCTCCTTATTTCATTTGGAAATTATGAGGGTAGGCTTTTCACAGGCTTGTGCAGGTTATTTATCGCTATACATGTGTATTTGCACCGTTGGGATCATGGGAGTGTACGAGTGTTATATTCATGGACTATTGTTTAATGTTCCATTTGAAAATTTTAGTATTTTATAATTGGATAAAATGGTTTTTGAGTTTCGTTAGTTTACCAAAATATTTATCCTCGGTTTTGAATAAAGGGCCAAAGCTGGTTCCAAGTTGTATGGTTTTAAATTCTTTGATAGTTTTCGTAGAAGTTTTACTATATGGTTTAGTCATTTTCCGCTACAATATTCTAAATAAGTTGAAACGTTTTCACACGTGGCGGTAACATGTCAATAGTTCTCCGTACCTTCAATTAAATATTTCACAGGAAAAAAGGGAGAATTATTGGGGTGTTACAAACACCATTAGAGAGTAGAGAGAGAAAGCTTGTAATATTTCAATACTTGGTCTATTTCAATGAAAAATTCTGCATTTCTTTGGTAATCAACTTCTTTACTACACTTCCTTTCTAGTTATTGCATTTATTTTGCTAGATTCTTGTTAGTTTGTTGTTTTTAATTGCTTGCAAATATGGGTTTCATGCTAGTAGTTGAGTTCTTGCTTTAACTTGTTGTTTCTTCCATGTTGCCTCTTCTAGGTTAGATATTTAGCTAGGGGAGGGGATGCTTGGCTTTGTTTGATGGCTTGATTGAAATGTTGGTTGTTTAGAGTTGATTGACTTTCTTGTTGAACTTTCAAGGTGTAACAACCCAATAATTCTCCGTTTTCCTATATAATAATTAATTGACAATATGCAGAACTAATGACGTGTTATCGCCACGTGTGAAAACGTTTCAGCTTATTCAAAATATTGCAGCGGAAAATAAATAAATCAAATAAACAAACTTTTAGTAAAACTATCAAAGAACTTTAAAACCGTACAACTTGGAACCAGTGTTGGCCCWTTATTCATAACCGAGAATAATTGATTTGGCAAACTCACGGAACTTGGAAAAATCGTTTAAACCAATTCTAAAAATACCATAATTTTTCAAAAGAACATTAAACAACAGTCCAAGGATTTAACACTCGAACACTCCCATAACCCCAACGTTGCAAAAACACCTGTATAGCCATCAACAACCTGTACAACCTGTAAAATTTGCTCCCCATAATTTCCAAGTGAAATAAGGATCATCACAGGTCCACCAAAAGAAAGAAGGTGTGGACGACACACACAAACATAAAAACACGCAATCAGCAAAGCTGAGTACATACAACTTATAAAACCAGAAAAAAAAACAGACAGCATCTCCCCTAAAAATGGACATACCAAGTTACGACATCTGCTAAGAAACAAAAGAAAAACCCAATGGTGATGTTCAAAACCACTTATCAACAACACTTTATACAAAACAAATATCCATAATAACTCAATCCCAAACATTCTCAACCACATATTATATACAGCTGCTCCAAAGTACCTCAATCCCAACATCATCACCTGCTCCTAATAAATAGATTAATATGAGTACTTTTTGCTTATTTTTTTATATGAGTATTTTTGTTTTATTTTTCAAGTTAAATAAAATAGTATTTATTATAAAATATGGAACCTTAAAAAATTAACGTACCGAGTCAATCTTGAACTTGAGTTGAGTTTTGATCGAGCTTTAACCGAGTCGATCACGAGCTGCTGGTGAGCTCGACTGCTCAAGAAACACCGCTAGTTACGAACAGTCGAACATGCTGATCAAGTGATCATCATGTAAAAAAAGAGGGCATGCATTGAGTATTTCAAAGAAAGTGCTAAAGTGAGCACATCAAAAACGGTTGACGAAGTTCAGAGCAACTAAAACGGCAACGATGAGCAGCCAAAATTCAAGTGATGATCCGTTAATTAAAGCTTCAATTGCTACAGATACTCTTTACCAAATTCGAGACACTTTCTTCCCAGAAAACCCAGATGACAAAACTTCCAAATTGCATCAACAATCTCAGTACTGTCTCACCCTCCTTGATTCCATTTCACCTGGTAACTATTTTTCGCTTTCTGATTTCATTTATTGTCATTTTGCTCTTTTTATCAATTGGGTTCTTTTCAATGTCAGTGGGTGAACTGACAAGTATAAGTATTTGATTTGTTACAATTTCTGATTGTAACAATTTGGTGGTGGTTCACATTGTTTCTTGTGCAGTTAATGAAATTACTTCGTGTTACAGTTTCTTACTTTCTTTAATGGTGATATGATAAACTGATGTGTAGGTTATGGTTATGGTTATGTAATTTTATAATGTGATGATGAAACTAGGTGGTATACTGATCTGTGATTCATACCAGGGAGCTGCTCCTATGCAAATTTCTTGAATTGAAGGTGTTAATATTGATAAGTGATAGCCCATTTTGCAACAATTAAACAGTATACTGAGATAATTTTTATAGGACATGGAAATGCCATGTAATGCCCCATTTTTACCAATTCATGGCTAGCAGTTCATACATTTCAAAGTGTATTCTTAAGCATTTTCTGTAACGCTACTGTGCTAGGATATTACGTTTGACAGCCAGAATTGTCGGTTGTCTTGGTTTACACATGTTATACTTCCTCTAGCGAGTTTTTCTTAATGAATAATTAGCGGCTTGATTGCAATATTAGGGTATGTTTAGGCTTTAGAGGAGAGAGAAAGCAATGCAAAGTTAACCGACACATTGATGCACGAACCACCACTAGATCATCTTCACCACTACCTCAAATGAATAGGCATTAATGAATGGTAGCTAGAATATTTGGATGTGTGTGCTCATGATAAATTTTTTACTTGTAATTTGCTTGGATAAATCAATCAATCAATCAATCAAAACCTTAAATCCAAAAGTTAAGTCGGCTACATTAACCAAAAATAAATATTACATATAATCATCAACAAAGASTGTCCTCCTCTATTTCTAACTTCTTCCAACCATGTCATTTTTTGTCTCTCTCTATCTCTTTTAAGCTCTCCATGATCCCAACCCTCCATGATCCCAACCCTTCACTCTTCATACTTGTGTGCCTTGAGGTCTCCCTCTTATGTGCCCAAAACGCAAACAATTTTCCCTTAGTTTGTCCTCTAGTACACCAACTTACCTGATTCTATCCATTAGGATGTTTTTGCAAATCCAACTTAACCTACGCATCTTTGTACCCACGAATCCACTCCCTCTCTCTCTCTTAGGTGGTGTTTGGTATAAGATAATATGAGGGTGGAAATGGAATCATTTATGCCTTACCCTTTTTTTTTTGTTTGGTATGACACAATGGAAACAGTTAACGTTTCCAAGAGGAAAAAAATCCTCCATTTTGTTTCCCTTATGAAATGGGCGGAAACAATTCACGTTCCTAAACCTGAAGCTCATCAATCATCACGTTCTCTATCACTCATAATAATATCAGTGTATTTTATCTCTCTAATTTTTCTTATGAAAAAACTTAGATCTTCCTCACGTACTTTCTCTCTTCTTCCATCTTCTTCATTTGTTCTGCTTTAATGGAGGAAATATCTTTTCTTTATCTTGATTAAAATTGCAGAAATTTTTCATCTTTTTGGAAAATTTTGGAGAAATTATAGATTTTGTAGAACTAATGTTAATGATTTTCTTTTTAAAAAAAATAAATCTAATGTTGATTACTTTGATGATTCTATTCTTGATCTGATATGGTGGTTGATTTTATGATGATTCTATTTTTTGTTTTTAAATTTTTTTTTCTTCCAAAAAAAAATTGAAATATCTGATGAGCAATAAATTGAAGGAAGTTTGGAAACTTTATTTTTGCGGAATTTGGGAATAAGTAAATTTGAGCAATAAAAGTTGGGTTTTTATTTTATTTTTTTATTTTATGGATGATGATGATGATATTTTTGATGAATGATGATGATGATTGTGCTTTCTGATGATGATGATGAAATGATAACACAATAACTCGTTTGCTTTGGTACAAATAACTATATAGCTCATTATTTCTTAATGTCTACATCACAATTAGTCTCGTACAAATAATTGAACTTAACCTGATGCCTATTTTAATGTATATTCATGGGTGACAGATCTTTTCATATCTACTTACTGAATTATTGGTTTGCAGATTTTAGAAAATCTGCAATTCAACGTGCAAACTATGAACACTTGAAAGGAAAAGTGTTGGATGTATTCCCAGACTACAAGAAAGAGGCTGAAGATCATCTTTCAAAAGCAGTAGGTTACAGCTATCTGTGGCTGGCCATGKTCGTTTTGTTTGTTCACTTTTGTTAACCATTCATTGCCTATCCAGGTTAAGTTGAACCCATCTCTCACAGATGCCTGGCTATCTCTAGGGAATTGCTTTTGGAAAAAAGAAGACTTCATTTCAGCGAAAAACTGTTATGATCGTGCATTAAGTAAGGTATGATCTGACTATTTATCTCTCTTCTTTAAGGAAAAGAAAGATGATATTTTGCAGTTATTTATATATTATGTAATCTGCACAGGGCCCAGACAAGAATGTACTGTCTCAGCTGTCGATGCTGGAAAGGAAACTGGCTCAAGGTTTGTGTAAATTTATCCTTTCTTCTCAGAAGATCAATACTATAGCTACAATTATTTGGCAAATCCCTCCAATAACTATGCTATATTTATATGAGGCAAGAACACTTATTTACCAATTGTTATTCTGCAAGTGAAAAGTCCAATCAAAATGGTTGATCAATGATTACTAGCAATCATTGTTTTGAACAAAAGAGCTGCCCTTGTTAAGTTCTTTGCACTATATTTATTAGGTGAGTTCTTGACAGATGCTTCTTGTGAGAGCATGGTTATATGGGGAGTAGTAATTTTAAAGTGTATTCACTATTCAGTTAAAAATTTAGGAAATGAACATCAAAGAAGAAAATAGTTGAAGGGTTGAGCTAGTAACAATGTGAAAAGGACATGGGGGGATTTATTAGTCCCCCATAGTGGAGATAATGGTCATTCACATTCATATTTGGGCATGTATTATCCTCAAAATGGGATTATTCCTTTATCCCTCTCAATCGTTTATGGAAAATCCACTTCCCTTCTTTTTCTTTAGCTGGTCTCTAATTTGGTGTCCCCTTGATGCAATAGTCCAACCCAAGCACTGCTGGCATGCTGCATATATCTAAGCGAAATACTGCAAGAAACTTCATCCAACAAGTAACTAGAGCTTATTGTTCAATTTTAAGTGTTTTGGTACAAGTGTACAGTTGATTCATAAATCAATCAATCAATCAATCAATCATAGCCTTAGTCCCATAAATGGGGTTGGCTAACATGAACCAAAGATGATTAMTCCGGGAAGTCATCCACGGAGATTTTCCTTCATAAATATACAATAAAATTATATTCTTATAATCTAATATAAGTAATTGTGATTGTGAGTATTTAACTGCTCTTTATTCTAAACAAATACATGCTATGCATTGATCTATAATGTAAGCCAAAACTCTTGAACTGAAATGAAGAAGTTGTTTAACCTTTTGTTGTTTTTGTGACAGACAAAAATGTAATTATACCTGTGAAATGCCACTTCTGTCACACCTTATTGTTACCGCTATTGTGAGATATGAATGCTTGAACAGCTACATGTGGATGACATATGCTTTTGAAAATATCACAAAAAGTACACATCACATCAGCATGACTACACTAGATTGATGCATTAATCGACTTCAATCGAGTGTCTGCCTTTTTTGTTTAATGTCTTCTGACGGGGTTTTCTGATATATATTATCAAATGATCAATGATATATTCTCTTCATGGATGCAGATGAGAACAAAGCAGAACTTATTGATGATAGCATCCGGCATGCTAAGGAAGCTATTGCTTTGGATGTGGTGGATGGAAATTCTTGGTGTAAGTATACAACATTTTTCTACTAATTTGAATAATTGATGGGTTGAATTTTCTGATTGTAAAGCGCTGAATTGATTCTGTTTTTTATCTGCTTGCTTGCCTGTTAATACCTGCAGCAGTGTAACATTCAAATATCCCTGTTAAATCATGGTGTGTGTACCTTGTTGAACCTCCTCTTCTCTGTTTGTCAGATAACCTTGGGAATGCATGCCTTACAAGTTTCTTTGCATCGGGAGCTTGGGATTACTCAAAACTTTCTCAGTCTTTAAAAGCATACCAAAACGCCGTAAGTTTGTGGTTTAATTGAGCCATAGCTTTTTTCTACACATAGTATATTCCGATTTTCATTGATTTTTATCAATTTTTCTATTCTGTTTGTTCGGGCCATGAGCCCGTGATATCATTTTTATTGGAAACTTTTACATTTGTATGAAACTCTTTAGAAATTTGTGCTTTGTTGGCTTGTTTCTTTAATGTGACTAATTTAGGCCACATCTGGTACATGTTAAATATGATAAGTTCCTTTCGGTGAATGAGATCATATGATTCAAGTTAGGCTGAATAATGTCCCGTGGCTTGTAAATCTAACATATGCTTGATCAACATTATTGAGTTAGGTCGCAATTTCAAATCCAAAATAATTCTTAAAGATGCTTATAAACTCTATGAGCTTCATGATAGAAGACAGGCTAGTGTATGATAACAAAATCTGTGACATTATGTATGCTTGAAGTAGTCAATATAGCCAAAAAAAAGACAGTGGATGCCCACTAAAAATGTGTTCATGATAGAAGATAGGCTGGTGATTTTGACCAAGAGGTGTCTCACAAGATTAAGTCAGGTTGTCTTAAATGGAGAGTGCCAAAAGGAGTGTTGTACAATCGAAGCATTCCTCTAAAGTTGAACGGAAAATTCTACTGGACTGTTATAAGACCAATATTGCTCTATGGTACAAAATGTTTGGCCTCCAAGATGGAGCATATTCAAAAGGTAGGGGTCATCGAGATGCGAATGTTGAGATGGATGTGCTGGAACACTCTACGAGATCGAATAAGAAATAAAATTACCCGTAGGAAAGTTGGAGTTGCAAATATTTCAAGCAAGTTAAGGGAAAACCGCTTGTGTTGGTTTGAGCATGTAAGACGGAGACATCAAGGGGGCACCGGTGCGAAGAGTGGGATCAGGGAGATTTTAAACGAGGTAGAGGGAGACTGAAAATGACTTGGTTGGAAGGAGTTAGAAAGGATCTAAAATAGTTGGATTTGCAAGAGAGTGAGGCTCTTGATCGTAGGGAGTGGAGGAGGAAAATTTATGTCGTTTGGTTCATGTTAGCCGACCCCGCATATAAGCTTAAGGCTATGATTGATTGATTGATTGATTGATAGAAGACACGCTGGTGCAATATAACAAAATCTGTGACATAACGTATGCTTGTAGTCGTTATTGTAGCACAAAAAAAGACACAGGATGCCGTCTCAACATGTATCTGAAGAGATAAAATTTTGTTACAAATGTCAATAATTTATAGATAAATTTCAATGTCTTTTTTTTTGGTTGAAATCAGTTGGACTGAGAAAACGTCTTTTTATGCCATTTGATGTATGGGATGTGTTGTACGATCTCTTGTTCTGAAATGTATATTGACAAACGTTTTCTCTGTGGTTATGATACAGGAGAAAGATGAAAGGATGAAGCGCAATCCTGATCTGTTTTTCAATTGTGCCACAGTAAGTTTATCTCTCGATTATCATTACGTGTTTGGTTTATAGTAAATTTATATCCATTATTGCTCACAACCTGAAGTGTTTTTAACTAGGGATGTAGTTTACTTAGCTATAAGTCTAGACACTAGAAGCACTTCAACAAGGCTTTATTGATTAATCCAATGCGTGCATGTGCCATTATCGATAAAACTACACTGATCACTGTGTAGGCCTTGAAAAGCGAGTTAATGCTTGCCTAGCTTTTCTTGTGAGCACATTGATAGGAACATGCCATAGTATTGAAGATGGAGACAATAATTCTTGGCAAGCTCATGAAATCATAGCAAGGGTATATCATCTGGGAAGGAATTTCATGGTCCATTAGCTTGTCTGAAATAGACCAAAACATCAAAACCATCACCATCAACACGGACAATCTCATGCATCAATGAAAGTGTACTGGGACTTGAACGTCCACCTTGTATAATACCTGTCTCTTATACACATCTAGATGTGTATAAGAGACAGGTGTAGGCCTTGAAAAGCGAGTTAATGCTTGCCTAGCTTTTCTTGTGAGCACATTGATAGGAACATGCCATAGTATTGAAGATGGAGACAATAATTCTTGGCAAGCTCATGAAATCATAGCAAGGGTATATCATCTGGGAAGGAATTTCATGGTCCATTAGCTTGTCTGAAATAGACCAAAACATCAAAACCATCACCATCAACACGGACAATCTCATGCATCAATGAAAGTGTARTGGGACTTGAACGTCCACCTTGTATAATACACATTCCAAGAGGTCATATCCAAATGGTGACGATTYACGTTTGAACCATTTTCAATACATAGTGACAACTTGAAGATATTATACACACAAAATTTTGCTACTTGAGCTCATTAATTCCGACACTTTTATAGGGCCATGTGTCTGTATCTATTCATAAGTGCAAGCTTTCCCAATAACTTCTTGAAGCGGCCAAACTTCGCACTTATATAGGGTTATCTTTTGATCAACATGCTATTGTGACTTTAGCACAACCAAAAGATACTGCCTTATACCGTCACAAAATGGAACTCAACCTTGGATTTGAAACATCAATTAAGAGGTTTAACCTCGTTGAACTTGTGACCAAATGTCTTATTAGGCGTCAAGTTGAAGTCCCCTTAATTTTGATTAGTATTGGGCTGCAATCTAAGACCGATTGCCATCTATTACTTTATCMTATTTCTAACTRAACCGCTATATTATACGTTCTTTAACATAGTTAATAATTACAGCGCTATTTAATAAATTTGACTATAAAATTCTTGTAGCTCGAGTTCTTTACTTGTCAAACACATAGTAATATACTTCAATATCATTAAGGGGTCCACAATACAAGTTAACTTCTTGATTACCCAAGATCGAGATAGTACTTCCCCTCATTGAGAAAAACTCATCCACTAGGAGAAAATACACTTTACAACTTGCATTCGAAATCGCTTCTAAAACCAAAGTACATCAGAACATCACTATATATAAAACAAACCAAAACTATGGTTTTCCTCATGACAAGACCAATATCTTGCCAAAATTCATACTATTCGTCTTACTAGTATATATACACAATTTGCCCACTAAAAAGTCGTTACTTATCTCAAATAACCTATAATTCTTATTCAAATTAAGAAACTCACATTACCATTACKTGGTAATAACTTTTGCTAGCATCCATAGGTGTTTAATTCTTATACATTCCAAGATGACAACAACTTTTTATATTTCATGAAACAAAACCATTCCAATAATTAATTTTGTCATCGTTATATAGACAATTTATGACACCTTAACCATAGTCATCAAAATTGCTATACATTAGACAACTAACACAATCTTATCACATACTTGATGTCATTGTTTAAACCAATCAAAGATTTAAACAAATTCCAAACTCCAAGTTTGACCTTACACAACAAACTCTACCGTTTGTTGCATTTAAATCCTTGCATCAAATGTATAATTCTTGTCTAATAAATACATATTCTTTAGAAAAGAATAAACACTCATAATCTCAAAGAGATTATCATTATTAAAAGAATTTGAATAAAATTTCATAAACAATTATTCACAAATATTAACATCTATTAAACCATAGAATACATCAATAATTAAATCGATCTTCTTATATTGACATACATCTCACAAATCTCTAAACCAAGAGATTGTAATTTCATGATTAATTTATGGGTTTTTCCCATTGGTATGTCCGAGGTTTTACGAAATCCCATTGGTATGTCTTAGTGATTTTTTTTCCCAAAAATAGGACTGATGTTCTTTCCGTAGGATTAGTGAAATAATCTGTTAGATTAGGTGTTAAATAGGGGTTAACAAGTTAACTTAGGTTAGATTATACCTAATTTCCCCTCCCTTTCATTCCACTGACTTCCCTCATAAACAAAACTCTCACGCACTTCTTTATATTCCTACAATTCTTTACTTCTTCTTCCTGATTTTTTCATCTTTTATTTCCTTGATTTTTTCTTCTTTCTTTTCCTTTCTCTTGCTGGTGCGAATATACATTTTGACCTCAAATGAACAACAATATAAGACACATTCTGACCATAAATATCAAATGAAAAACAATTTGAATAAAAGAAAAGTGAAAACAAAACGAATAAAACATAGACAATATGTGTTTGACATTTAAACACCAATATACTGCATGTCATTCCAACACAAAAGTCGTAGCTGAAATATTCAACTATATTCAGCCAAAATAGTAAACTTGATGACAATACTTAATAGAAGTCTATCTTAATATCCAAACAAAAACCAAAGCATTACTTTAAAAAGTCTACTCAAACTCTAAACTAAAGCATAATTACTTTGCAGCACTTCTAGTTTTCTTGGACGCTCCTTCATTTCCTTGGTTAGGTGCACTTCTTTTCTTAGTTGTGCTGCTCTTGCCTTTGCATTTGCCTTTGTTCATGGCTTCCTTCTGCTTCTTTGTGGCACCCCCTCCGCATGTAATGATGTTGTGTCCAAACTCACCACACCTACCACACCTACCACACCTAAAAGTGGAACTTCCTTTTCCTTTTCTTTTCTCTTCTTCCCCTCTTCTCCTGTTTTTAGTTGGTCTGCCAACTCTCCTTTTCATGATGGGTGGCTRAATGCACGGTTGGTTATTCTCCGGCCATTGCTCTCTATTAGGTATAGTGCAGATTCCATGAGAGTATGCCTCATGAACATAATGTAGTGGGTCCAAGCCGCTGAAGAGAATAGCTCTCATGCCATGCTTACAAGGAATACCAGTAAGTTGCCAAGCATTACATTTGCAAGTGATTGCTCAAACTCACATGTAGTGTTGATTTCCCATCTTGTATCTCAAATTCTCCTTGCTTGGAAGGGTATGCCCTACATGTTCTTGAATCAACGCAAAGGTCATGAACCCTTTTCAGTATATTCGGGCACACYTCTTGCCTTTCCCAACTGTCACAATTCTGTCCTCTGGATGCCAACCTTACCATAGTTGCCCTTCTTATGCCTAGGAATTCAGAGATTTTTTCGACAATTCAGAATATATATAGCATATTGCAGCAGTTTAGAGTATACAGGGAGTGTATTGCAGTAGTACATAGTGTATTCCAGCACTTCAGAGAATAATACATAGTGTATTTCAGATTGCATTACTGAAAGTACATTAAGATTACTGTAAGTACATGCAGAGTATTGCAGCACTTTTATTTGCAAAGTAGCATATTGCAGCAACTATTAAAGTAGCATGTAAATTAATAGAAGCATTATTAAAGTAGTACTGCAACAATTAGCATATTGCAACTAATGTATAAGTATTATTAAAGTAGTACATATTGCAGCAACTAGTTTAATAAAGTAGCTTATTAACAAATGAAAGTAGCATGTAAATTTATTGAACTAGTATGAAAGTAGTACTGCAACAATTAGCGTATTAGAGTATATATTTATATAAATTTCAGCAATATCAGGTTAAGTAAGTGCAGCATATAAATTTCAGTTCAAGTATACACATATTAGAATAAGTATAAATTCCAAAGGAATATGCAATATAGAAGTGAACAACAATATTCAGTACCTTCCAAAAGAGTTAAGACGGGTCTACATGTGTATAGAAGTGAACAACAATATAGAAGTGGCATTAAAGCTTTCGATGAAATTGGTCTTATTTATATCACAGTTGAAGCTTGTGTCGAATTGATATTTTGCCCACCTCTTTTGCTCTCCAATGTTCGATAACCAAATCCTTGCACCAGCTTTGTGTTTCTGCAGTTCTGTCATTGCTTTCTTGAATGTGAAGTTAGAGAAAGCTCCACAAGACAARCAGAATAGTTGCCACATCTTTGGACAAGGATACACTTTTTTCCAGTTGACACTAAGGTGTTTCATGCAATATCTTCTTCCAACTTCAGGCCATAGATCATTGCAAGCCTTCTCAATAGCCTACAATATCAAAGCATATATGTCATCAATAATACCAATACAAACGAATCTCAAATTAAATACACAAATTAACAAAGAACATTACCTTGTGCCTATCTGATATAATACACCATTGATGCCCTCTTCTTGGGTAAAATAGAGCTTTGAGATGATGAATGAAGAATTTCCAAGTGGTTTCATCTTCATCGGAGCCAATACCCCATGCAATTGGGAAAATTTCATTGTTCCCATCAAGTGCCACTGTAGACAAAAGCACTCCACCAAAGTGTCCTTTGAGAAAGGTTCCATCCACACCAATCACACCTCTACAACCCTCAAAAAGGCCATCTGATAAAAAGACAACTAAATGTCAAAGGCCTTTCTAGATGATATTTAGGATACCATTGCACTTCAGCCACTGAGTTCGGGTTGGTTGACTTCACCATTTGACAATAAGTTGGCAAATAAGAGCAGGAAATGTCATGTGCTCCGTGTATTTGTAAAAGTGCTTCAGCTTTCATCCGATAAAGAGTGCTTTTGCTCATCTCAACTCCATACCTACTCCACAACAACTCATTTAAAGCCTTACCACTTATGTCATTACTAGCCCTTATGTCTTCAATCAAAGCCCTTGAAGCCCATTTGGCCGACACCATTTTGTTCTTAGTTTCCAAGCCAAAACAAGTATGCTCAGGTGATTGTATCGACTTTATGGCTCAAGTTACACCATCAACCAGCTTTGACGCATGCAACCGCCACTGGCAAGTTTCATCGCTACAAATAACAGTGTATTTCTTATTACTTGATGTATTTGTGATAACACTGAATCCGCACTAAATACAGTAATCTCTCACCACATCCTTCAAAACTTGTTTGTCAGTGAAAAGTGAAAAGCAACCAGGGTTTAAGAACAAATTTTCCAAACTTGTAAGCAACCAGTGATAAATCCTTAATTTATTGCAATAATTACAATACAATATCCACACTTCTATGAATTTCATTGTAATATTCATTTTATTCTATTAAACTATAGAATATTATCTTTGACTAAACTAATCATACATACATGTCAATTCTCCTTTATACCAAGAAGATTTATACAAAGAGTACAACAATATACTTGCATGTATGGTTCACAAATTATAACATGTAAGATTGACCACTTTAGCTAAACTATTAAACAAAATACAGCCAAAAAATTTGCCCATTATTGTAATATACATAAAGAATTATGCATACTCAACAATAACAAACTGACAATTATCCTTGCAATACCAAAATTATTAATATCTAAGTATTTGCAAGACAACTGCCATATTGCCGTACAAAATTAACCAAACATGAAATGCACTGGCCATGAATTCTTAAAATGAATAAAACAAACCAAACTGTCATGCAACGAAAAAGCAATCAAATAATGTTAGCCATAGCCATGCAAAACAAATTAAAGGCAACATGAATTGTTTGCAAATAAAATCAAGAAACACGCATGGAGTGCATACTCTGCACTAATAACCGCCAAAACTCACCATCATAATTCCCATAAAATTATGATCGTTGTCTTCTTGTTCTGATCAAATGACTAAATAGTAACGGCCATAAGATCATAAATAAAACCAGAAAAATCTGATACTATATACTGTATCAAAATTGGCCATTAATATCTAAATGTCAACCGACATATTTCATGAATCTTTAACAATGATTCATACATTGGCATTGCTGGCCTTCATGGTTTTCACTAACCATCATGATTTTTACCAATGAACTTTAATGGTAAATTTCTTTGGCAATATTACTCTTATTTTTTAGACATCATCATCAATTAACCTTGATGTATGTATCATGTCTAAAATTCACTCAAGAGAAGAACAATTAATAATAAATATATTATMAAAACAATAAACTTTTTACTTGAAATTCTTCAATCATAAATTTAACTTTGWGAAAATCCTCCATCTTTTCCATTTCGTACATGCTTTTAATTTTCTCCTTCTTCGAAAATCGACACCCTCAAATTGTCCCAACTTGTGTAAATCGTTTTCAAATCCTTGATCGTAAACATCTTTGATATACTATCTCTTTTGGATTGTTGGGGAATTTAACAAATTACAAGGGTCGCAAAGATGTATACAATAAACAACAACAAAAATAATACTTTGAAGAGTGTTGGCACTTTCCCAAAAGAGATATTCCGACCCTTACACTAAGCACGGGTTACACGGAATTCCGCTTTTGAGATACATCAAAGTACAAAGTGACTCGCGCTTAGTACGATTCACTTTCAATGAGAGCAAGTCTAATTGTGGTTGTGTTTTGATGATGATGGTGAAGATAAAAGAATATCACTTGACATAAGAATATGTCAACAAGAAGTAACCACTTCTTTTTCTTTTTAATTGTGACTTGTTAACAATATGTATAGCATACAAATAAAGTTAACTGCCTTATTATTGCATGGAAATAATCAACCGCCAACACTTGTGCATGCCGAAACGACATGAGACAAAGCACTCAAAGCTTGCATTGCACCATTGCTGCGATTTACTTGTTTACACTCTGACGTAGTTTCCACTGTTTAGCATGACAACTTATATTTTGTTTGATCATTTACAACACCATCACCAAGTAAATAAAACAACCTTGTTTTATATTACAWACACTAAATAATTTCTAACACTTTAAGAACCAGGATCGTTAAAAAAAGACAAGGGTGTCTAACTSAAAAAGCAGATCGCAGTGGTGCGTGTGGTGAGTCCGGTGGATTGGGCTTCGGTGGTGGTCCTGTTGGATCTAATTGGTTGAGTGGCGAAAGGGAAGGGCGCATGTAATTTGGTGCTACAAGAAGTGGGTCGCGTGTTTGTCTTGGCAGCAGAAATTACGGTGGCAGAGCAACCAGATTTGAGGTGAACAGTTGGTAAAAGGATTTTTTGTATAATACCACCTTTTAGTTACTACTTTTTAAAAATTCCCACCTTTTGTTTTTTTTTTTAAATTCCCACCTTATAGTTTCATTTTCTTAAATTTTCCCACCTCTTAACAGATTATTTAACGGAAGTGTTAACTTAGGGTTTTTAGGGTTGTGATCATACCCTTTGTTAAAAAAATTCAAGTTCTCTGTTTCTTCCCCCTTTGTTGTCGTGTTTTAATCCTTTTTCTTTCCAATCCAAGTAAAAATTCATTCTCTCAACAAAGTAGAGGATTAGAGTAAAGAAGATTATTGTATCAAAATTAGTTTTTCAGAAATCACAAATCTTGTTTTTTAGGAAATCAAAACCTTCAAGATTACTGTTTCGTCTTCTTTGCTGTCATAATCACAATGCATTGGAAGGATAAATCAAGAATGCCGCCTTTCCTGCGTCAGAACTTGCYCCCATTCCTCCGTCGCGACAGGCTGAGCGAGCTATCCGACGAACTGTTAATACGCATTTTCTCTCTCCTCACTACGAAGGAAGCCGTGCTGTGTGCTTCACATGTAAGCGATTGACGCAAGTATTTCCTTGGATCACAACCCTCGACTTCGATTGAGCTCGAAAATTTAGGGTTGAACCATTAATTTAGGGTTTTTTTAAATCAGAATTTTATTTTAATTGAGCTCGAAATTGTTAAATTGTAATGTTTTTTTTTTAATTATTGGTTCAAGGATGGGTGATAATGGTGTYCAAAAGTGTGGTTGTGGAATTCCAATTGCAAGGAGAGGCAGTCATGGTCGAACAGAGGAAGAAGAAGAGGAGGATGGCTGTCAAGGAGTAAGAAAGCAGAGAGGGAAGTTAACACTTCCGTTAAATAATCCGTTAAGAGGTGGGAAAATTTAAGAAAATGAAACTATAAGGTGGGAATTTTTTWWAAAAAAAACAAAAGGTGGGAATTTTTAAAAAGTGGTAACTAAAAGGTGGTATTATACAAAAAATCCTTGGTAAAAGTATCATTTTTGGTCAAGGTCGGCAGTGCACCAAACCTCACAAGCTGCCAAGAAACAAGGCAAAATGGCGTATTAGTGGGCCTCTCAAAGAGACACCCATTTCTTCTTATTCTCCAACTAACATTGGGCCTTTTCCTTTAGAACCCAACTTATCCAACCATCCTGCCCATCTCAATTTTCATCTTTGAACTTCTCCAGCCTTACAACCCAATGGTCTCACTCTCACCCAATGGCAYCGTACAAATCTGCATCAACTTGACATCAATCTTCTCGGACCAACCACCTAGCCAACTCCTATGACCCCATTGCACTTACAACTCTTTTATCCTCCCAAATCGCTCCATCACAACTTTCTTCCAAGCTGAATTCATACTRTTTCCACCACTAGAGGAAGTAAGAGGTATTACTAATGAAGACTTGGAGCGACAATGGAGGGCCGGGCATCCCATTGGTCAAGGAAGCCACTTCCCATTGTTATCAAAGCCAGTCATCTACTTTAAATTTCTATCCCCAATTCACAATGCAAACCATTTCACTCATCGCCACGCACTCCCACCGCATGAGCATGATGMTCTTTCCAACACTCGGCAATGCTCCGCTAACTACTTTCCACCTTGAGGACAAGGTGGGATTTTAGGGGGATGGTAATGTAATGACTCGATATTTAGTAATTAAGGGCACTTTAGGTAGCACACAATAAGTTAGTACAAAGTAGAAGAGTCTAGTATTGTGGAAGTGTTTATAAATAGAGAGCTAAGGAAGGAGAGAGATTATTATGATGAATGATGATGAGAATATTTCTCTTGTATTCTTAGCTTGTATTTTACATTAGAGTTTAGGGCTTTTTTGTAAGATTTCTTACTCTCTCCGTAACGCAATAAAAGCAACAATTGAATTTTCACTTATTTTTAGGAAGAGACTTAACAATGTAAGCGAGTAAATTAGTCTAAATAATTTAACACAATGAAGAGTAAGATGATAAGTTTATTGTGTAAAATTATTTTGATTAATTTGATCGTTTAGTATGTTAAATCTCTTCCTCAAAATACGTGAAAATTCAATTGTTGCGTTTATTGTGTTACGGAGGGAGTAGTTTATCAATGCAAGTCAGTTTTTAAGCTCACTTAGCACCACTAATTATAGCCCGAAATCCAGGCTATTACAATAACCTCACAAACTCCAGATCTCCTTTACTACATAGAATGAGGTCATCAGCAAAGCATAAGAGAGTAAGCTTTGCCAATCTACATCTTGGATGAAATATGAACGAGGAATCCATCACCATATGCTGCATGAGTCTTGACAAATACTCCATACAAATAACAAATAAGAGAGGAGAAAGGGGATTACCCTTTTAGAAGCAAAAACACCATATGGGGAACCATTTAGAATCAAAGAGAACTTAGGGGAAGTAAAACATGTCATGATCAACTGAATGAAGGACTCAGGAAGCCTTAATAATCTCATAACCTGTTCCAAAAAATCCCAATCAAGTGGGTCATAGGATTTCCTAATATCAAGCTTAATAATCATGCAGCTGGGTTTCACAGATGTTCTACCATAATGTCTAACCAAATCGTGACAGACCATCACATTGTGAATAATATATCAACCATGCACAAAGGCACCTTGGTATTTTGATGATTTCCTATGGTGTATTTTTTTTTTATTTTTTAATAAATTTTAAAATAAAAAAGAAAAATAAATATTTAGTCTAAGAAACACATTGAAAGTTATGCAAGTCATAAGAGGCACTTGTTGGCACTCAGATTTGTGAGCTTAGCCATTCTTTTCAAAAAAATTACAACAATTGCCCAATTGACTGTCTATACTTAAGAGGCATGCAGAAGAGGACAAAGAGAACATAAAAGTATAGGACAATGCATCCTCCTCTGAGATGTTAAGAAAGCGTGACAGATTGCCAAGTCAACCCCCCCCCCCCCCCCCCCCCCCCCCCACACACACACCCACCCAAAAAGAAGAAAAAAAGAAGAAAAAAAAAACCAGGAAAAGCAACATTTGTCACAGATCACAGGTAAACTAAGTAGGCTTTTATTTGAGCCAAGCCCCAAGGCGTAGAAATTGTAACAAATCGTTGTTGACAAGAAGCTGAAAAGGTTGATCTAAACTCCCTCAAATAGTTGTTGACAAGAAGCTGAAAAGGTTGATCTAAACTAACTTACACAGTTACACACAAACATTGCTAGACCGATATATTGTACTTCCTCCTTTTTTAATACCTGCATCATTGGGAATTTTATGCATTTCATTGTACATCTTACATATTAAATACTTTTAGTTATACATAAGATTGATAAGAAGAAAAAAATGCAAATTAGATATATTGAGATGAACCTAACAAGATTCCAGAGGATTATAATTTTTCCATAAATTTAAGTCACAAATTTGGTTAAAAAGACGTGTGATAGTGTCACCTATAGAGCTGATGCAAGTATAAAAACAGGGAGGAATTTGAAGACTTMAGTTTGTTAAGTGGCTWTGTTGTTGATGTTTCTGTGAACATGTTCTAGAGAAGCGGAAGCTGACTGTTTATTGACTGTTTATCTCTGGGATGTTTGCTATTTTCTGAATTCAGAMGATCTGGTTGGCTTTGACAATGCTAAAGAGGGTTTCTTTCAGGTGAACAAATATCTCGAGAACTACGAGAAGGCACTTAGTGGATTTGAGGCAGCTTGTAACATTGATCCTGCCCTAAAAGCTTCTGGAGATCTCCAGAAAATGGTTGGTCTTCTTGATAAATTGGACAGCTTACTGAAGGTACAATCTTACCTTGCTAATCTTAACTAGGTAGGATTTAGGCTACATACCTTTTGATAATGCTGAACCACTTTAATATCAGTACAGGATGGTCGTGGTTATATTTCAGGCAATGTTTTCATCAAGAAAATTGAGGAATTTCCTAATACTATAATGTCCCTGATTTTATTTTTGCAAATTTCAAAATATCTATGGCTTAGCATAGATTTCTTGATGTTGAACAAGGCAGACCTGGATTTTTATCGTTAGTAGGCAACTAGGCATGACTACTGACTGTATGAGGTTTTTATTACTTCCTCCGTTTTTTTTTAGATGACCCACTTTGGGTTTTGTGGTTTTTGAGGCAAAATATTGGTGTAAGTGATTAGGTGAGTAGATTGGTAATTTAATAAAGTATGTGGGACCCATAGATGAGAYAGATAGAGAGAAAGAGATTGTGGACCCCAAAAAAGTAGAAAGTAAGTGGGATTATATGATAATTTATTGTGGTCCCCATGTCTTGAAAGGGGAAAAAATCAAAGTGGGACAACTATTTCCAAATTTCCTAAAATAGAAACTGGGTCATCTAATAAAAAACGGAGGAAGTATATAGTTTCCAACTTTTTACATGCTAAATTACTGGAARCTATTTTGGGAAGCTACCTTTTACCTTTTGTTAGGTTCAGTCTTTATTTGTTATGAACTTCTGTTGCCATTTGCAACTAGCCAGAGGAGCCCTTGATTTGGATCTGTTTGTACTACAATAAATCCTCAGTTCTCTCACAGGGTTGCTTGCCATATAGTCCTAGCAGAGACCTTTCAAAACACTTTAAGTTGCCTAAAGATTACCAATCTGGATTTGTCGTGTGAGTCGCAACAGTATGCATTGCAATCTGAATAAAAGTCGCGTAGGGTTCAACTAACTGGATCTTCTATTACGATGTACGTATACATCTTTTACCATTTCTGTAAGTATGCAGTATATTATCTTGTCCAACATAATTTTCCTTGAAAATATGCACCCATTCACATCAATTGGTCTAAAATTCTTTTTATGTGATCATTTTCCCGTCAAATAATAAAGGGTTTTTCTATGTTATGCCATATTATAGGGTTTTCAAATTTCTAAACTGGACCCTTGAACAAACATTATTTATCCATTGATACCCAATTTGTTTACTCATTGTTAATGCAATCCCATTAAATTAATGCTTAGAACTTTGAAGTTTGAACTCTCTACCTTCGTTGACGAATCCCCTAACAAAATTACCTCTCTGAGTATGAAGGTAATGAAAATTTGTTAACGGTGAGTTACCAAATTGTGTACCACTAGTTAAACAATATTCATCTAGAGTACACTTGAGAAAACCTTAGGATACAACTTAGAAAAGTGAATACTTCAGAGGCATACCTCATAAAACCCTAATATAAAAGGAAATTTCTTGAAACTTATCTTGAACGAGGAATAGATTTTCAAGTGTAAAGCTTGAAAAATATAAATACTTAGAATTAGTAAGCAGTAACAAAGTTGTCCAATACTCGAGTGAGATTGTCAGTCAATCAATCAATCAAAGCCTTGGTCCCATAAGTAGGGTGGGTTATACGAACCAGAAGCAATTAAATGATATTTTGTTGGTCAAAACATCAATTCAATTTACTTTTTAATATTTTGGAAACCTTGTTAATAAATTACAATTTGACGATATTTTTGTGAGTGATATACAAGCTTTGGAGGGACACTTGGACCCATTTAGTGACACTTGGTCTCAATGTCTCAATAACCTTCCCACTTTCTTCTTTCTGTCTACGTACAAAGTTTATGTAAGTTGATAATTTGGATGCTCAGCACTTTGGGCACTAGATAAGACACAAAAAAGAATATAAGATCTCTGTATCTTTCAAGACTAAGTATTAAGAATTATAATTGATCCTTTCTCTGTAAAAGGTTCTTGTACTTTGAATAGTTAAATGGGAATGCTGCTTGGATTTTTTTCCTTGGGAAAAGAGAAGGAAGAAAAGGAAACGAAACGAAATACTCAATTGTTGCATCTATGCAATGTATGTTGTTATACAAGCTTGATAATGTTGAATTACATTAATTTTAGGTTGATATCTTTATTCTTTTGAAAGTACCCCACTGGGCCACCCCAGGGCTTCTCTGCAGCTYTATCTTCTGAATCTGATCTTCTTTATTTTCCTACTTTGAGGCATTCTGAGCGTGGAACTTCTGTTAGAGCTTCACTGGGGATCTTTTAGTCAAATATAAGAGAGTATTGCTAGAATTGTAGTATGGATTAACAGCTAAGAGAAGCATTAATTGTAGTAGAATTTGAATTGTTGAGGCATAGAGTTTCTGAGTGTCAGTGCATTCTGTATAATTATTGAATTAGTAATGATCTTATATCTTGTTAACATTTCCTGACAGGGACATACCAAGGCTAAGCGTCTTGCTTCTCTTGTGTCCTCAATAGTTTCTCTTGAATGTAAGCCTCCTGCTATATATGGACTACTTAGGTTTCTGGTGTCAAATATTTCACAATTTGATGCTTTCAAAAGGTCTTGACAGCTTTCTTTTGATTCAGCAAATCAATCATTCAAAAAAGCCACTGTAGAGCAGCTGTTTGAAGGTCTCAATAAGGCGACAGCAGTTMRTGGCAAAGTGCTTTTCTATGTTAAGCATGATAGCGTTTCACCATTGTGAGTCCTCCCAAGAAATGAACTCTTTGCATATCTTTACTAGATGAAAATAAAATTTGTATCTCCAATGAAAGAGATTTGGATCATACCCGTTTTTTAATATGAAAAAGTTTTCCTTTCTTGTCTACTTATATCTTTTTTCTGCGTATATTGGATGTTGGCAGGGGTGTGTTGCATGCATTAAAAGGTTGGATAGTGATTTTTTCATTTCTAAAGTGTTGGGAAGTGAGAATGTCTTTGTTAGTATTGATAAATCTCTAACGAAAGTAGATTAAGGCTTTCGCATTGTTGTTTTGTTACATGGTAAGACTCGAGGCAAAGTATAAATTTTGAGGTTATTGATGCCCTTGTTTCTCTTCCTGATAGCCTTCTGCTTTGGAAGTTTTTTTCTTGTTTAACTTCTGTGTCGTGACAGGGCTTTCATATATTTAATATGAATGTATGATTTTGCAGATATTATGTGGCATGTGATTCAAACCAGATATGTTTTGTCCTATCAATATATGGGATACAGGACAATGTGGTAAGATAACAGGTTTTGACAGAAGTTGCTGCTATTCTTATGCCTTTCCATAAATTTCTCGTACTGACACGGTGACAACTTTTTAAAATCGGGATGTTATAAAAAAGGAAATTATAAAGAAAGTACAAGTAAATTTTAACTTTTATATACCTCCTCTGTTTCTTAAAAATTGCACCAGTTTCTATATATGGAAATTTCATATTAATTGCACCACTTTCATTTATTTCCTTTTTGGAATGGAGACCACAATTAGAATACTAATTCTTCTCTCTTTTATGTGGGGACCACAATTAAAATACTATTTTTTCTACACCTACTTTATTAAATATTCATCAATACACTTACTTTAATCATTTTTCTCTCGTTTTTGGCCCCCACCTACACACCTCATAACTCTCTCAAACTTTTCCTCAAAAACCGTGAAAATCAAAGTGGTGCAATATTTTAGAAACGGAGGAAGTAATTGATTTGCTACCTATCTCATGGGTATAGCAAGTATATTTTACATGTGACTCAAAACAAGAAATGAACCATGGGGCTCCGTTTTGCCAGTGATGAAGACTACTATGAATGCATATATATCATTTATGCCGGATTTTTTGAGGATAAATAACTAACTTTGTCGCGGTTTTGAAAATAAATACCTAGTTTTCAGTTTATTTTATTTAAATACCTAGTTTCGAAAAAAATTTAGTGAATCAGTACCTAGTAGCATATTTCCGTCAAAAACTTAACCCCATTTGTATGAAATGACCTTTTTACCCCTCTTTTTTTTTTTCTTTTTCTTTTCCCTCCTTCCCTTTTCTTCCTTGCTCCTCCTCCACTGCCCCCATTTCTTCTTCCTTCTCCATCACCACCACCGCCCTCCATCACTTCCGCCACAACACCGGTCCACCGCCTCCCCTCGAACCACCATCATTCGCACACCAGATCGGACCACCACCGCGATGGGGCTGCTACACTCGTTTCTGGGATTGCAAATTACTGTAGCAGCGCTGCAACTTCTGGGTTTGGGCGTGCTAGGGATGAGCCGGCCACCATGAGCCTTGGTTTTACAGATTATCAAATCAAATCTTTTTTCTGGGTTTTGATTCTTAAACTTTGTTGCTTTTATTTCTACTTGTAACTCGAGATTAGATTATCCCAATTCAATAATAGTTGATGAATCGCAACTTTTCATATTGAATTACGGAGTATAATGACAATGGGGGCTTTTTTTATCTTCTTAATTTTGGAAGTTCAATTTATTTATTTTTTGGGTGATTAATATAATTTTCGATTTTTGAGGGCTTCAGAATTTTGAAGGTTTTTTGAATGCCTTGCAAAATTTGTATCATTTTGTCAAAAACAAGAATGAAGAAACATTCCAGTTTTGACTATTTTTTATTAAATGAAGAAGATCTTGTTCAACGAAGAAGATAAGAAGTTGTTAGAATAAAAAAAGGGAAGCAGATAGTTAAATGAAGGAACGTAGTGGAGTAAAAAAGGGAAGCAGATTTTGTTAAATGAAGAAGATAAGAATAAAAAAGGGAAGATAAATGATGAATTGATGAAGAAGAAATGGATAAGAAGGGAGATGAGAGTAAATAAAGGATTGAGTAAGAAAAAAGGGAAGCAGCAAGGAATCGGGAAAGAGGAGGGAGGAAGAAAGAGAAAAATAAAGGSCCCACTAATTTGACAAATCTGTTAACATTTACCTCTCAAACCGTTACTAAGTACTGATCAACAAAAGAGTTTTCGAAATTAGGTATTTAAGTAAAATAAACTGGAAATTGGGTAATTATTTTCAAAACCCAAGCAAAGTTAGGTATTTATCCTCAAAAAATCCCATTTATGCCTATAGATAAGAAAAGCTTGTGTACTGGAAAGCTAGTTGGTTCTTTCTTTGTTTTCTTATTATCATGGATATATTATTTATTTGATAGATCGTCATACTGCGTGTCTTATTTAAAATAGATGCAACCCGATACTTGGCTAAAACTCTTGTTTCTAACGACTCAACACATCCTATCGTGTGATCTTGGTGGCTCAATTTATCATTGGAAGAAAAAGTATTGATTTTAAATCCATGAGAAAAAATGTAAACATGATTATTGAAAATTGAGACATCAATGTGAGGTATTTATAATATATACTGGAGAATTTCTAGTTTCCTTATTCCAATTTTCCACTATCGCACTAATGTTTAAACATGTGACGCAAAAGTGCTAGCCCTAGTGATTGGAAGCGTTTCTTGAAACTAGAACGGAGAGCTATTGCTGATTATAGTCAATCACCTGTAGGAAGAGAGTAGGTTTCATACCTCTTGCTTATATTACTACCAAAATCTTCTATCTTCTGYTTTCTCTCATTTGTGCCATTGGACACAAATTCTTAYCTAATAATGGTTAGGTCCAATCAATACCTGTTTGCTTGACAAATTTTGGACATTTGTCTGTGTTTCTGTTTTTTTTTCATGTTTACAGATTAAGGAGGGGGACTTGATAACATTGCTAGAGCCTTGGTACAAAAGTGTTAGTTTTCCTTGGAAAGGAAAAGTAAGACRTATTCTTTACTTTGTGCTAATTACTTCAAGTTATTATTTCAAGCTATGGTACGTCGTTCTTTCTATTTGTAATTGCTCAACTGACATTGTTTCTTGCCCAAATAATCATTTCAGCATTATTCGTTTAGATCAATTCGTGCTGATTTTAAAGAGCAAGTGGTTGTGAATGGGAAAGCTCTGTCAGCAAAACAGGCGATTTCAACATCTTTTTATGCACAGCACAAGCCCACTTAGCCTCTTCATGTTTCAGATTATGAGRATATATCTGAAAGTCTTCAACAGCTAAGGACATTAAYAAAGGATAATTGTCATTGATTTGTATATTGCGTAAACTGGCTAGATTCATWTAGTAATATCAAAATATATAGGTTTATCCAAGTGCTTCCTTGTCCTTGTTTTCTTAAGCCTATGATGTATTTTCACCATATCCGTTGTTGACTGTGATGACTTATTCTGAATGTTTTTGCCTGTGAAGTGCTGGATCCTGTACTATCATAGTAATTCTGAATGTTTTTGCCTGTGAAGTGCTATTGCCGAATTCCGAAGCATATGGTCAAGGACTTCATGCTTTGTGGAAATAACTGCAATACTTGAAATGCACAAGGAATGGRTCTTCGTTATTTTGAACCTATAGACACTGTCGTGGTTGGTGGGAAAATTGTACACGAGAGGTGCTTGACAAATTAATTACTATACATCCTTCTCAGACAGTAAACAATGAGGATACTGGCAAGACTGAACTACTTATACTGTCCTGCTCACCGTCGGTGGGAAAGATCAAGTACTAGCGAGAGCATGATTTACGGTCCTGCTCACCTGTATTTTTTAATCTCCATTTTGGATATCCTGCCCCTTCATGGACTTACCATATTCTAAATCATATGGATACTAGAGGAGCCAATAGTATTCACTACTGAGACAAGGCAGTATCTAAGAGTTTGGGCAATAGGTTTACTATGGTCTAAAAATATTCATGTCTAAAAATACAAATTTTTATTTTCAGACATGAATATTTGTATTCGGAGATGAACATTTGTATTCGGAGATGAACATTTGCATTCAGAAATAAACATTTGGAAATTGACATTTGCATTTGAAAATGAACATTTCTATATTTAGATATGAACATTTACCCGAAACCATAATGAGAAATATGGTCTCGGGATCACCTTAAAATTTACGGAGTTTGGGGACCTAAGGCGGGAAGTAAAATTTGGCACCTTGTGAATAAGTATTAATTCTTTATATTTTTAAAAATTTACTCCCTCTCTAACGAAAAACTTTCAACAATTGTATTAGCACACTTTCCAATGTAAAATAAAGCAATTGTGAGTTAGGTAGGATATTAGTGTAGTGGTCCCCAAATAAATGTAGTACAATTGTGATTTAGATTGAATATTAGTATAGTGGTCCCCAAAAAATAAGGTAATTGTGGGTTAGGTGAGATATTGTATTTAAAAATTACCAAATGAGGAAAGTTGTACAATTGTTGAAATTTTTTTTGTTACACCCTAATATAGAAATTGTTGAACGTTTTTTCGTTACGGAGGGAATACTTCTTTTGTCCCAAATCTTTTTTTTTTTTTTTTTTTTACAATCCATCCGTCTGTAGATAGTGTGTATTAAGTTGTCTTGTATATGAGGTAAGCCGGGTTAATTTTACTATGGGCCATTGAGAATGGATTACCACACGTGATAATAAGAGACCAATAAAATAGCAACAAGTGTCCATGCGAAGTCAACTATTGACTTTAGGTTTTAGGAAGTTTTTAATAAGTTTTCTACTTTTAAATATTCTTCTCTTATTTTAATATACTTAATTTGTTTTAATATTTCAGAAATTGATTTCATAAATTCTGAAAATATTTTTCGAAAATTCACAAAATAATTTTTAGAAAATATATTTCAAAAATTCAAAAAATATATTTCAAAATTTTAGAAAATAAATTTCAAATTTATTTAAAAAATATTTTATTTTCAAAGAACTTTCAGCACGCCATTGATGTTCGTGTTCAAGAAATTAATTTAAGTCAAATGATGGTAAATGATCTTTTGAAAAACATAACACAAAAAAGGTTTATATAAGATCGGATTGTGAGAGCGGAATTATGTGGATTTTTAGGAATTTTTTTGAATATTATCATCACCGTATCACCTATGTTGTCAGTCGCCGGCGTTAATGGAGTTTCAACTCATATGACCTAAGGAAGAAAATGATGAATATTGATGGTAACCACGATGCGTTTAGGGATTTGCGTCAAATTCGTTTTTATGGTCATTGCCAACGTATTTTCTAGACATAACCAAATGTTGATAACTTTGAAAAAAAACGGTGCAAGTAAACACTTTGATTCTCCTAACTACCCGATGATCCCTCCTTTTATTTTTTAAAAATAATCTTAAAGTATTGTTTCCTTTTTTTAGCTTTATTTTTTTAATCTTATAAAAATTTTCCCTTATTCTCAAAATTTTTAGCTTCCATATCCATTCCAAAACAATGATAATCTATTTTAAGTAATTTTCAGATAAATATCATCACTTTAATTTTATCTTTATTTTTAGGATATATAATATGCAATATTTTTAGATTAATGTACATAATTTTCTGAAGAAGTTTTTTAAGTTACAAGATTAAGCAAATTAAACACAATAGGTTTGTTGCATTTGATAATGGTGATAAAATATAAAACAAGGGTCATTACCAATGTCGTTTTGGGACATAACGAAACGTTGAAATTTTTCTTCACATACGAGTATTTAATTTACTTGAATTTGTATTTTTGAGTTTTTTTCTTCTTTCAATTTACTTCGTATGGTTTATTGGAATTTAGTAGGCTTAAATGAATATGTCATGCACATACCAATGATTATGGCATTCAACAAAGCTCAAAATTTTTAAACGTAGAAAGTATTTACAAGAATGAATTAAAAAGGTAACATAAAGGTAATGACATTATCTTGTCTAATGTACTTATGTACCTAATTGCTTCATTTTAGAAAATAAATAAATTTAAATTTGTCTTATCAAGATTAATGCTGTCTCTTATACACATCTAGATGTGTATAAGAGACAGGTATATATGTGTAAATATATGATAAAATATATGATGCATGTGTATATTACCGTCATTAGTCTTTAATATATATGCTACTGTATTTTAGGCATTAGAATATTCTATGTATATAATCTACGTAATTGTATATATGCTTCTTACTATATTTTTGTAGGAAAATAAACAAAATCATAGTGAAAGAATCAAAACGTATGTTTATATTTATTTTCCACTTTTCTTATGTTATTTTGTTGACCACGAAAAGAGATGAATTTAAGCTAAGTTAACGAAGTTTAGGTAATGTCCACGATATACTATGGACATTACCGTATTTTTTTGCCTGTGTTTATACAAGTCCAACTTTGTTACAGTCAGGTTATGTCCACCACATATGTTGGCAATGACCAAAATACTTTTTTTGTTTTGACCTAACAACGAATTTGATGCAAACCCCTAAACGCATAGCGGTTACCATCAACTTCCTTCTTCTTCTTCCTTGAGCATWTGACTTGAAACTCCATTGACGCCGATGACCAATGACGACATAGGTAATAAAGTGATGATAATACTCGAAAAAATTTCTTAAAAATCAACAAAATTCCGCTCTCACAATCTGATCATATATAATGATATAAACCTTTTTTGTGCTACACTTTTCAAAAGATCATTTACCATCATTCAGATTCAATGGAGTTCTTCAACATAAGCACTAAATGGTGCACTGAAAATTCTTCAAATATGATATTCTTGATTCTGGAAAATTAGAATTACATAATATCCTAATATAATTTTCTGGAAAAATAATTTCTAGAAATTCCAAAATTAGAATTACATAATTTCACAAAAAATGTTTTTATGATTTTCGAAAATATATTATCAAAATTAAGAAACAACATAATTTAATTTCTTATTTTCTTAAAATATAAAGGAAATTAGATAATTGATTTATTAATTAAAGATATTCGAAAAAAAGAAAATTAAACATTTCCTTAATTACGATACTGCTTGCCAAAACTACCTAAGTCAACTATTGACTTTGTTGGACACCTGTTACTATGCTATTGGTTCCTTATTATTGCTTCTGGTAGTCCATTCTCAATGGACCATATTAAAAGTTTTAGGTAAACCAAGAAATAAAATAGACAAAAAGTGTACATTTCTCATGCATGATTTAGTTAAAGTGGAAGTGTAGCAACATTACAGAAACAATCTACAAAGAAAATTGTAACAAAACTTTTACGACCAATAGAGTAGTTTAAATGTATATGATGTGTCAAATAATAAAGGGGAAACAAACTAAATAATAAATTACTTAGGATAAATGTGTAGATGACAATAATATTTCTTAGTAAAGAACGCACCATCCACATTGCCCAAAAATATAGAGAAGGCGTAGTAGAGGTTCTGATGTGGCATGTGAAATCTAGACGCTATGTGTCCTTATTTGGTTAGACAAGTGAGTCCAAGGTGGCAAAGGTCCCCTATGCCAAGTGTTAGTTTTCTATCGTGCCATGTGTCCAAAGTCAAMRGACTTATCATACAATACAAATATTCAACAAAACATATCAGATAAACTAACCCTGTTTTAGCAAACAAAGGAAAAATACAAATGGTGTTAATGAGTGACTAGTGTCACTCATCTAGACCTTCACGAGTAAGACAAATGCCTATAAATACCTCATGAAGAGTCCATTTATTAAGGGGATACATTCACTATCTCACTATTTGAGAGCCTCTCTCTTAATCTATCCCCCTRCATTTTATCTCTATAGAATTATAAATTCCTTAATTGTTTAACTATRGCAAACACATACTTAAGCATGGGAGGGGAAATAATCCAAAATGGATTATTTTCCTTCTCGTAGTTGCTAAGGAGCCCTCCCCCCCCCCCCCCTCCCCCCCCCCCCCCCCCCAAAAAAAAAAAAAAAAAAAAAATCAAAAGTGCAAAGGAGCCCTCGTGAAAGTCCTAGAAGAAAGGTGATAAGAGACCCTCGGAAAGGCACTAGAAGATCCTCGGAAAGGTGTTAAGGAGCCAAAGAAGAGGAGTGAAGTACTAAGGTACCACGCAGAAAACGTCCAAAGTGTTAAGCTTCCTTTGTTATATCAATCGAAGGTAAGCTCTCTAGAGGTAGCATTAACGGGGAGCCTTCACTCCTCTTTCAACCTTGCAAGTCAAAATCTTGTAGCACTAATCTATTTGCTACAACATTAAGCGTCGTCTATGCGGAAGTTTATCAYATATGGCCACTAGAGATGACCAGACTTTACAACATAASTACTTGGTGAAAATCACAACTTCATGGACTCCCTCTTGGGTCATTGGAAACCAAGAGAAGGCTCAAGCAAATACAATTTATAATATCCAAACTCAACACTAACTAGTGTAGTGGTAAGTACAGAGCCGAATCCACAAGGAGAATTTAGACACAATTGAGCTAATATCAATTATTTGGGGGGAAACAAATCAAGCTTTTGTGTTTATAACTAAGGACTAATTAAGATCAAACTAGGATTTAAAACTAGTAGGAATTCAAATTCAAAAGTCCAACAAGTTTAGTTCACCCAACTATTCACTATAAAATGCCAATTCAAGAATTAGTTCAATCCAAGTTTGGGAGATCATGTAATCCTTGCCTCTATTGTAATTAGAATCATCTCATGAGTAGGTGTTTTGAAGTTATATTCATGGCTAGTGAGTAGTTTTCTTGTTTAGGAAGTTAGCAATCCRAACTCTTTGACGAGTCTTTAGAGCGGACTCATTGGAGCCTCGACATTCACCCTCCAAAAAATCCATTGGAGGCTAGAAAAGAAGACCTCTAGAGCGGACGCCCTGGAGGTTCAACAATTATCCACATTGACTCCACTTTGGTCTCTAGTCAACTCTCCGATGGCTCAAACTTTGACTACTCATAACTTTTGCCTCGGAACTCAAATCGCAACATCTGTTATACCGTTGGAAGGCTCTCGAWCTCAACTTTRCGTTGCAACATGTTTCACTTGCAAATTCTGAACATGAAACAAGATATGGCTAGAAGAAGTGATTAGCACACATAAAACCAAGGTTCAAACTATAACTTGCATGTAGAATTAGCATGTTAAAYTGAACTAATTCATGAAACATCACAGTAGGAGGCAAATATAGGAACTAAAAAATAAAACAAGAGAAAAGTGAGGAAAAAGCCGCTAAAACTACTCAAAATACCAAAAACATACAAGAACAACTAAAATAGTATAACTAACCAAGAAGCAAGGAAAACAAGGTCGAAAACACACAAAAAGGCCAAAATGAGTATGTAAAGAAGCCCTAAAAGTGCCACTTTGTGCGACTTATCAAACTCCCCCCAACTAGAACCTTTGGGCGTCCTCGAACAAAGCAAAAGCAAAAGAAAAGAAAAAAAGAAACAAACTATACATATCAAGCTTATCTTAACCAAATTCATCCCCCTCATAGTAACCGCTGAGAGCAAGGGTGTTGCGGCAAAGATGAACTAAACAAGTTCGCGATAAACCCACACAACTCAAGCTAGACCAACATGCAAGTACTAATAACTAAGAACTAACGAGATATCAAGCAAATAACAAGATCCAAAGCATATGAAGTAATCAAAAGAGTAAAGAAGAGAGAATTACCGTGGGAAACCCGAGAGCCAAGAGAAAAACTCACCCTTGCACTATGATTATATTGATGATGAATTCCAARAAGTACAACAAGCTCCAATTGCATACAATTGCAAAGCTTCACTCTAAATCCTATGCTTACACAAAGTGTTTTGAGAGTTTAGAGAGTTTTACAATACTTGTCTAAGTGTTTGATATGTTAATGATCAGAAATGAAGTGAAAAAAAGTCTTTTATAGTTCCACCGCTTGACCGCCAAAACAGAGCAAAGCATGRTGTAGGGATGCGCGACTCACGCACGAGAATGCGTGTAACACCCCAATAATTCTCCCTTTTTGTCTGTAAAATATTTAGCTGAAAATACGGAGAACTATTGACATGTCACCGCCACGTGTTCAAACGTTAAGGCTAAAACAATATTTGTGCAGCGGAAAACCAAGAATAAGAAATAGTTGAATTAAAATATGAAATACTAAACATAACTCAATTGAAACTCAATTAACAAGTTGGAACCGGTCACCTGACTAATAAAAACATGCAGAGGTCCTCCATAAATGTGCAAATTGCGCAGGCCGCCCAGGATTGTCTCGACTCTTTCTCTGTGCTATCTCGTCTACATTTTAACGGATGATAGGATGTTATGAATACGATGGATTAACATTTCAGTTCCCTTACACAATCGAAGGACTCGTAACGATGGGGACGCATTCTTAACTTTTATGAACAGTCGTTATGATGGAAGGATAAGCTTCCATGTCGTTCCATGTGCTTAGTAATTACTATAAACGCTAATAATATTTTCTCGCTGCTTCGTAATAAAAGTTGCTTAAATTTCTTGAAAGTTGCAATTAGTAGCAACGCTACAATATTTATCTTCTATTCTATGTTTTACTTTACCCTATTTTATCTTTCAAAATAATAAAGATGACACGTCCTATTAAACCATGAAAAGGTTGTATCCTTTAAAAAATGTTATTTTATCCTGTTTTCTACATTAACAATTATATTATGAAGAAAAATACTCTTGCATGTTTTAACTTTATTTTATTTCCGTTGAACTATTTGATATTTTTATGATGTTTGGAAAGATATCTATTTTTATTTAAATTTTGTTATCGGCATTTCATTAATTATATATTACTTTCTATTTCAATTGTTTTGAATAACTTCATATTTCAGTTTATTCTTTCGATTACTACAAGAATTTTTTCAGAATATACCCCGCATGCTCTTCATACATTAAGTGTGTACCTGATCAAAGTGTATACTGCTTGGGGATTTATCTCCAAATGAATACTTTAATGTGGAATATCTAGATTGTGTTTTGAAAGTACATAAATTAGAATATTGTTAGTATGAATTGGAATATTTGAGTATGAATCTCGTTAAAAATTGGACACATGTACCACATTGAATATTATTGTGATTGAAACCGTCGTTATGATGAAACATATTATGCGACGTAAAATGAGTCTATTATACAAATGACCATGAGATGAGCTTGGTGTTAGATTAATATAGTTGTCCTTGGCATTTGTAGGATGATGATGATCGCTATAGCGTGGATATATGATAATTGGATTGTTCTTTTAGTTTCCCCGGAAAATAAAGCTACGATATTTTACTTGGTTCTTTAGTGTTGAAGTATGGAATTTCAATGTAGTGACTTATTGTTTGAATTATCGATGACCAAGGCTAAATTATTAACGAAGAGTTTTAGGACACAAATTATTGGTGAAGTGTGAGTTAACAAGAATGTGATTATTAGCAATGGTTTAAGGAGGTTTGTTGAGTTTTCTAAGGTTGTTTGTGTTATGAATTACATTTAATTACATTTGATTTGACCTAGTTATGATATATTATTGTATATTGGTATTTGATGAGGATTATAATTCAAAGCGTTAAGTGAATTAGAGAACTACTGAGAAACTATTAAGAATATCAACATGCAAGTATGGATGAATAAGGAAAATAGGAAAGAGTTATCAACATGATTTGTCTATAGATGCTTGAAATTTGAGATATTTTATGCCAGATATAAGATTGGCTGATCATAATTGTTACTGTTGAGCAAGAAGAAGGTCAATAGTAGGGATCTGAAGACGGCATGACTCATTAATGTTTTCGATGGAGTCCTTTGTGAAATGATGAAGGGGATGATCTTTATGACTAAGTTTATCACCTTGTGTTATATTAACAAAAAATGATATATAAGGAGAGTGAAGTTTGTCTTGTGGAAAAGGTGATGCTGAAAGTGAGGTTTTCTCGTGTTTATTTTGGAGGATATATTTACGTGAAGTCAATTATGACAATTTGGTTTCTCCTTAGTGATAGATATGTATTTTACCGTACTTAAAGTTGATATGATTATGGGATGATTATCTTTATTATAAGACAACTTGAGGCTCTTTACTAATGAGGATGGAAATTTGTTTGAACTAGATCGAGACTGTTTGAAGTTTTTGATGAGGTGTTTCTTCTGGAGTAAGGGATTACGATGATATTATTATCTTATTGTATTAATAGAATATGGGTCAACAGACGTGCTTTTCTTAATTGTAACACAGCAGAGTAAGCGGTTTACTTGATTATTATCATTTCGTTTCTTGTGTTGAGCAATGTTGGATAATGTTCTGCTTTATTGTTGATGATAAGTTGGATTATTAAGACCCTGTTTCATTTGATACTACCGTGTGCTTGACATTGGCATTAGAAATTATTTGGAGCCTGATATTCTTGGAGGTTGCCAAAAGCGTGCTTTGTGAATACTCCCACTAATTCCAAACCTTTTTATTTATTTATTATTTATTAGGAGAAGTCGATTTCGTTGTGAAACAGGTTGGAAGGATAATCCATAGTTTCCTCTCTTTATCTCCTAGGGGTGAAGTAAGCTTGAGAGAGCCTTTTTCACTTTGTTACTTAGGAAGTGAGGTTGAAAAAGAGGATCTTGTGCCATGAGTTAAGTTTGGTTTGTGATGAGTAGGAGGAAGCAGAAGGTTTTCAACTGTGCCGTTCACAATTACCTTCCATTAATTCTGTCTTGTTTGAAGTTTTATTCGTAATTGGTAGTGGTATTCCTTGTTTTCGTTGCCCTATGACACAAGATTATTAATTATCGAATAAGTTGAAAGAAGAGCATGACAAATTGAGTTAACGATAGTGCATTAAAAGGGTTTGGAGCGACAAGTTGAAGCAAAATATAAAATATGACTTTGACAGAAGTTTCGAATCTTATTTAGAAGAAACAAATGGCTGTCTGTGATTTAGTGCGCTTTAGGACACTTATAGACACTGTGAGTTTACGTCATGCCTTTTTCGATTAACAGATGCAATACAGTTTTATGGATCCTAGTGAAGTCGATGTTTGACTACTCTAGACAAGTTGTGTGTGGTGCTATGTGGAGATGATAGAGAATATGGGAAGATGATAGGGAAGGTGTGAGCTGCTATGTCAATTTGAGCCCATCCATATTATGAGGTTAGAAAACAATGCAGTACTGATAATTTTGGGAACCAGTTTAAAATTAAGTCGAGGTGGTGATGAAAATGAAGTTAAAATTTAATTGAGGATGAAAGTCTAATATTTAAGGGCAGATGATGTGTTCCACGACTAGGGTGATGTTGAAACAAAAACTAAAGGAGGTTATATGGATTAACGAACAGTGAGTAGAGAGATATTTGGGTTAGTTTCCAAATGTTTAAACTTGCCAAACACGAAAATCGATGCCAAGAGACCTTGAGAATATACACATCCTATGGAGATGACTCGAGTGGTTGTAAGGTCAATTTCAATGGTTTGTTACAGTTTACCCAGACTAAGACTGAGAATGTCGCAAAAAAAAAAAAATATTGGTTATTGTTAAACGGACTACAAGTCGCCATTATTTATAGCCAATAAGAAGAAACTTGGAGTGAACAGTTGGATTGAGTCCTTGATATATGAGGAAAAGCAATGCACTTATTGGATTTGAAAGTCCGTAGTAGACAACGAAGGAATGTTCATATGTGACAATTCGTGGTTAACCAAACATATAAGAAGGAAGAAATGCAAATAGAAGTGTCCTGTAAGTTGTTTGTTGAGGTAGAGTTACGGGACGTACTCTTTTCCTTTAAGGGGGGGGGAGGGGGGTAGAATGCGATATAATTTCGCGCTTTTGCCTGTTTTGTTGCTTATTTTGTTGCTTATGACAGTTTGTTATTTATTGTTTGAGCTTCTTTTTCTGGTAATTGTGGAGTTGCTGTTGGTTCAGGCGCAACGAGGGGGCATCTTTAAAGTGGTGATTGTAAACCACCCACGAAATGGGCTTCAGTATTTGATAAAAGTTTTGACGTGCCATTTCGCTTGAGTGCTGGCATATTGGTTTGTGGCACGATGTTGTTAGATTGTTCACACACTCTAAAGTGTGTGAAATCGTGCCAAGTATGGTCATTGAGCATCATTCAGTGACGCAAAATAGTTTACAAGTAATACAATTTAACTTTTTCCTAGTGAAAGTTTTCTTGAGAAATTTGAGATTTGGGGTAGTTCGGGGACGAAACTCTTTTAAGAGGTAGATTGTAATCCCCCGGTAATTTCGAATATTTATAAATATATTTTCTTATAAATATATACGTTGTATTTTATAAGAAAGATTCAAAAAATATTATGGATTATATTTTATATAAATATGTAGGATTTCTCATGAAACCATATATGATTTATTTGAATTCTTAGTATTTCCGTTTAAAATATATCTTATGATAAAAATAATCTATCTTTTCCTCTTTATCAAAACAAAATAATAAAAATATATAAAATATTTAATTTAACTCTAGCTGAAACCTAAATCAGTAAAGAGTTTTATATTCCTTTTCTTACTCTTTGTTTTAGCGCTTATTTCATGTCAAACCAAAAAAAAAACAGAGAGGAGAGAAGAGAGATGCTTGTTTGTCCGTTGCTGCTGTGGTGGCTGTGGCTGATTGCCGCCGCTTCCCCTCCTGTTGCCGCGCAAGTCAGCCCCCAGCCGGTCGTCGCCATCTCTCCCCTCTTTCCTTCTTTGTTTCTCATGTTTTAATCTTGTTTTAACTTTGAATTAAGATTGAACACTTTTATTAATCCAATTGTTTCTTACTATAAGTTTGAGTATAATCTACTATAGTCTTACAAAGAGTTTAGTGAGTTTTGGGTGATGTTGATTTTAGTTGGGAATTTTCAGATTAATTGAATTCAAACATTAGGTGTTAAGTTGGGGTTTTTCACGGTTTTTGGATCATCTGTCCGAGATTTAGTGTAAGAATTTTAATTATTTTATTATGGGATTAATCTGTGAAATTTTTTTCGAGTGTACACAGTACTATTGTACATATTGTGTAAAAATTTCCTAATTTTCCAAGCACCGTTTACATTTTAACAAAATCGTTTCTTGAATTGTACGTTTTCGTGCGCTACGCTCTTAGGTCTTTTTACCATTTCCTTATTTTTCTGTTCATAGCAATAATCTCAAAATTTTTTTATGGATTATCCTAGATAATTTGTGAATCTTAATTTATTTGGTATTATGAACTTTAGGTGTTTGTTTTTAATAAATTATACATCAGATTGATGGTGTTTTCGACTCAGCGAGATAATGTGTTTGTTCGCCTAAAATATTAGAAAAATATGTGGCCAGAAATATAGATATAAGATTATTTGATTTTTCAGCAGATTAATTAACATATTCCAAAGTGATTTTAGACACAATATTAGAATAGTATGGCTTTTAGTTTTTTAAGAAGATAACTGAATGGGTTTATTGTATAAGCTGGGTTGAAGCTATCTTTAAAACTGTTCGAGGATTGATTTCTAAAAGTATTTAATGGGTTTAAAGGAATATGTATTTGCTTATTTTGTTTGATCAATAGTAATTGATTTCTTATTCATGGTTGTATGGGGGAGATTCTCCATGATGCAATTTATTGAGGTGGAGAGTAAAATAAATAGCAGATTGTTTTCTTTCTTCCAAGGTACGCTGGATATGTTGTCTACTTTCTGAATCCTTGAGCTGTATTATATAATGTTGTATCCATTGTGTATTGAGTGTTCCTGTGGAATTGTTTGGGAGTCTAGAATAGTATCGTACTTTGTTGTTTGGGATGATAATGTGAATGGATAATCTGCTGAATCTTGGGATTTGTGTCATGTGAGGTTGATTGAGGATTGATATTTTGTACTTGCTATAATAGCAGTTGGTGGTGTCTACTTATGGTTATAAGTGGCAGTCAAGGTATAAACTATGCTTCATGAGGTTGTTTATATATATAAGGATGAAATTGAGTGGAGTAGTATAACTTGCTCCATGAGGGTTATGGTTATTACCTTCATGATATGAGGTTGGATCGAGCTACAGGGAAGTACTTATCAGTTGAATGACAGGTAGTTGGCCTGTCCAAGCAGCGTTATTAATTAAAGGGAATTGGTCTTGTGTTATAAGGATTTGCCATGTGGTTATGTTGTTTGATTGTGAGTTCATATGACCTCGTCAAAATATAACAATTAATATAAATATGAATGAGCAATAAAAACGTGATTTGCTGCACGTCTGAGTATTGACAATCAGGGTTGGGTTGCGATTTTATTCGCTTCCTTACTGAGGGCGTCTATAAACTGGTTCTTTATTTTTTTTAACAGAAAAAAGACCCGGTTTTTATCGCACATGGGTTTATCAGTCAATGGGTTGAGTTTGATGACTCTTCTAACTATGGTGACGGAGTCGGCGCCGTTCGCCATCTGTGTTATTGAACATTGATGTCTTCCGACGGGAGGCATGCGGAATTGAACTGTGGCACCATTGTTGTGTCTGATTTGAACTGCTGGCAACCTGTTGTGTGTCTGGAATATGATGTGGCAGCTTGTGTGTCTGGATTTGAACATTGGACCTTGTGTGTCTGGAAATTGACTGTGAGCAAACTTGTGTGTTGGAATTAACGGTGGCACCTTGGTGTGTCTGGGATTGAACTGGGACCTGGTGGGTCTGGACTGAAGTGTGGACCTAGTGTGGTCTGATTGAACTGTGGCACCTCGTGTGTTGATTGGAAGCTTGTCTATTGCTCTAATCATAACAAATATAATAAACTATATTGAGACATGTATTTGAGGTAGAGTAAACCTATTTCTTGTAAGGTACTAATGTATTTAACAGGAGCAATTATATTTTTGGGATTGAGTTGTTTGGAGCACTGTAATATTATGTAATTGATGACTTTGGGTTTGAGTTTGGATCAGTTGGTATATGTAAAAGATGGTTTTTGAGTGGTTGTGAATACCAACCGTTGGGTTTTCTTTGTTTCTAAGTAGGTGTCGGTAACTGTGTATGTCCAGTTTTTAAGGGAGATGATGGTGTTTTCTGGTTTCGTGGATAATATGCAATCAGCCTTGCTGATTTGTGTTTTGTGTTTGTGTGTGTCGTCACATATTCTTTCTTTGGTGGACCTGTGATGATCCTTATTTCATTTGGAAATTATGGGACAGACTTTTTTACAGGATTTGCAATAAGAGTGACCAAGCTTTGGATGGATGGGTTGAGTGAAGAGTCGATTGTGCTTTATTTATTTATTATTTTTTTCAGGACGTAGACTTTAAAGAACGGTTTTGTTATTTCAGATTCCTAAAAGGGGATTTACCTTTGTTTACGAATAAGGGGCCTTCCTTGGTG